>JAODAL010040776.1:0-36560 GCA_025379985.1 Phyllomedusa bahiana
TTAAGGGGTTCCCTTACCCCCTTTTCAGTTCGGGGGGAGAATTAAACAAATCACTGAGTCTGAAGTGCGGGGTGAGAGGGAGGGGGGTGAGCAGAGAGTGAGGAAGAAGGGAGCGTCTCATAAGTTTACTCAAATAATAACATTACAAAAGCAGACAGACTCATACACTGCACTTTCTCCCCAGCCCCTTGAAAGCTCCTACATGTTCCCTGACATCAGATAAGAAGTGCAAACACACAAGCGCGGCCAGATCAGCTCCTGTCAGTGTCCTGGTCATGTCTAATGTAAACTGTCAGGAAACTAAGGGGGACAGAGCAATGCTGTAGCTCTCACAGGCTTCACTTTTTGTAATCACATATATTTAGAAAAGTGATTAAATACATATTTTGGAAGATCCCACGTCAACATTACATCGTGGTAAAACCCCTTTAAAGGAGTGCAATCAAATTAATGAAATATAAAAGATCTTTAATTATTTAAATAATAGCAGACAACAGTGTAAAGATATGGAACAGGATTTTGTAACAGCTAAAAATGTGGAGAGATCTAACCCCTTCTAACACAATTCGGAAGTCGCTTGTCGCAATAGTAATTTAGCTCTTATCTCCATCTCTCAAAAACATTATTATTTTTCTTTTCAAATAGCAGCATGAGGTTCTGGGTTTGTGGCATGTGTTGTATTTTCTAATGGTACCTTTTAGTGAACCATGTAAAGTATTGGATAATGTTGAAAAATATATAAGTGGAATGTAATGGAAAATAAACACAGTTGTACCATTGTTCCTGCTTTTTATTTTTACACCAAGTAGCATAAATGACTTCCAACTTTCTTCTGCGGATCAATGTTCTTACAGCATTACTAAATGTAAGAAGTTTTTATTATACTTTATTAATTGAAAAAAAATAAAAAAAGCTTTGATAATGTTGTCATATTCTGAGACCCACAGCTTTTGTTCTGTTTTTCTTAACCTGTGTGAGTTTTTTTGTGGGGGAAGGTGTAATTTTATTGATAATATTTTAGAGTACATAAAACATTTTTAGGGGACTCAGCTTTACAAAAAAAAGCAACCCTGGCATTGGGTAATTTTTTTCAAATATTTTTTCACAGCACTCAGTGTGCAGTTAAATAACATGATACTCTAACCCCTTCCCAACTTTGGACATGCCCATACATCTAATTTGTTCCTGCAAATGGAATATTACAAGAAGCAGGTAATGACCGTGATTGCTGCACTGTTCTCCCGACACGGATAGATAAGATTATACTAGATCATTAGGCAGTGACTAGCAATACATGGAAGGAAAATAGTATAATCTTTTTCTGCACTTGGAAGGGAGTTTCTTCACATTTATCAAGTGCTGCTGATAATACTTACACCTCTCTTGCCAAAGCCAGCCTGAACAAGCTGCTGATAGTTTGTTCCTGCAAATGGATGTATGAGTAAATACAAGAGATCGTGCAAGCTCACATGATCAGCACATAGAATCAGCTGTATATTACAGGGGCAAGAGTTTACTTTTATTGTAGCCGATTAACCTCTTAGATGCTACAGTCAATTGCGACTGTGCATCTATGGAGAATGACAGAAGGATGGAGCTCTCCATGACAACCTGGAAGCCTAACAAAGGCTTCCAGGTTGTCTGTAACATCACCATGCCCGACTGTGCCTGAGGTTATGTCCTGGCATGGTGATTTACAGCTGTTTACATCCACATATAGGTTACTGCCATACTTGAAAGAAATAATGTTACAAATTTTGGAGTGTTTTTTCTCCAGGATTCCTTGTGAAAATTAACAAATTTCAACTAAAACTGAATATTCTGTTGATTTCACTCTCTGATATTTATTTCCTGGTATGATAATGACTGCTCACACCTCAACCTTCCTGTCTCCATTACCCTGCTGTGTGTGTTGGTCTCACAGTCTACCATCTTCTGTTTCCATTTGCTTTCTTTCCTCCCCCCACACCTTGTTAATTAGCTCTTGTTTGCTCCTGGTAGGTTGGGTTTTGATTCACTATAAAAGTACCTGTATGGGTCATATCTGACCTGGATCATGTGTGGCCAATTTTCTAAGTACTAGAACAATTAATTAAAACCGGAATTTAAACCAGGATTAAACAAGGATTGCTTAAGGTAACAGCTTGTTGTGCTTTTCTCTTCCACTTACAGCCTCACACCCTGCCACAGTCACTCACCATGCTTTTCCTGTCCTCCATCATCTCAACCTCCATCTTTCTTAAACTAATTGCCTATCCCCATACCCCTCTGCTGGGCAATGAACTCTTTATCTCCCCCTGCATCTTACCCTCTCATCTGTCTGCTGCCACCAACCTGTTTCCCACTATCCGTCCCTTTCCCCTCACTAAACAGCCCCAAACCCTACTTACTGTCTATCTTACTCCCACCTCTTAACCCTCCTCTGCCCCTCCTAGCTGCTGGGGACATATCCCCAAACCCCAGGGCCCCCACACACATTCCCACATTGTATCTCGGGCCCGCTAACAGACCATTTTCTGCAAACTCTTTTAACCCCGCAAACTTGAACCTATTTCCTTGTGCCCCCCTTCTTTTTATTTCTCCCCTCTCTGGAGCTTTCTGGAATGCACGGTCGTATGCAACAAACTCTCCTACATACATGACCTTTCTTTATATCACGTAATTATCTTTCCTTGGTCTGAGGGGCTGACGCCCTCCGACACAGTCTCTCCTTGCTACTCTCCCCTTTTGGTGGCTTCCACTTTTACCCATGCTCCCCGCCCTGGCAACACGCATGGCGGAGGTGTTGGCCTTCTCCTGTTAGACACCTGTTCCTTCGCCCCCACTCCGCCATTACCTTTCCTCAACCTCCCCTCCTTTGAGGTGCACTCTGTCCGCATCTACTCCCCCTCCAATCTCCAAGTGGCGGTCATCTACCGACCACCAGCCCTGAAAACCCCCCCTTCCTTTGATCACTTCGCCTCTGGCTTCACTTTCTTTCCACTAAATATCCACTATCATAATGGAGACTTTAACCTCCCATACACACACCACTCCGCTGCCACATAACTCCTCTCCTCTCCTCTTCCTTTGGCCTCTCCCAGTGGACCTCTAGAGCCACTCATAAAGATGGACAGACTCTGGACCTCGTCCTCACCCTCCTCTGTCCCTATCTGACTTCTCTAACTCTCCACACCCTATGTCTGACCACAACCTGCTTACCTTCACCACTATCTCCTACCCACCTATGCCTCCTGTCTCACACCAAGTACACCCCCGCAGGAACCTTCAAAAACGTAACCCTCGCACACTCTCAGACTCTCTTGTATCTCACTCTACCATATCCTCGTTAGATGACCCCAACACAGCCACCGCTTTCTACAACCACACAATCACCTCCACTCTTGACTTGGTCGCCCCTCTCACACACAACAGAACCCACAAAACAGACAACCCTGGCACACAGACTCCACCAAACAGCTGAGGCAAGCCTCCAGAATTGCCGAACGCCACTGGAAGAAAACCCGCTCCACCAACGACTTCACCACATATAAAGAATCACTACACACATTTAAGTCCGCACTCGCCTCAGCCAAACAGGATTACTTCACCACTGTCATATCCTCCCTGTCCCACAACCCGACAACTATTCAAAACCTTCAACTCGCTTCTCTGTCCACCGGCACCTCCTCCCCCATCCCTCCTTTCAGCGGATGACTTTGCCACCCACTTTCTAAACAAGACCGACCTCATCAGAGAAAGCATCACTCCACTGTCCCCACTGCCCCCCCACCCATGCCGTCACAGTCCCCACCGCCACCCCCTCTACCCACACATTTCCCACAGCCACCACCTTGCATTTCCCCTAACTTGCTTCTCCACTCACCCCATGAAATGCTCTCCTCTCTACTCTCCAAATCCAACCTCACTACCTGTAACCTTGATCCACTCCCATCCCCTCATCCCAGACCTCAGCCCTGTTATACTCCCAGCTCTCACCCATCTCTTCAACCTATCACTAACCTCTGGCATCTTTCCTTCACCATTTAAGCATGCCACCATCACACCCATCCTGAAGAAACCTTCTCTTGACCCCTCCTCTCTGTCCAACTATTGCCCCCATCCACTGCTTCCATTTGCTTCGAACTCCTCGAACAACCGTCTACCTTCAACTGCCCCTCCCATCTGTCCTCCAAACTCTCTTCTTGACCCACTGCAATCTGGTTTCCGATCCCATCACTCTACAGAAACCCCTAACCAAGTCACCAACGACCTATTAACTGCTAAGCTCACGTCATACTCTGTGCTTCTCCTCCTAGACCTGTCCTCTGCCTTTGACACTGTCGACCATTCCCTCCTGCTTCAAATCCTCTCATCCCTCAGCATCACGGACTCAGCCCTTTCCTGGATCTCCTCATACCTCACCGATAGAAAATTCAGCGTCTCACACTCTCGCACCACCTCCTCCTCTCGACCTCTCTCTGTTGGTGTCCCTCAGGGGTCAGTCATGGGCCCACTACTTTTTTCTATCTACACCTTGGTCTGGGTAGCTCATAGCATCACATGGCTTTCAGTTCCACCTGTTTGCTGATGACACCTAACTCTACATCCCCGGGCCCAGACATTAACTCTCTACTGTCCCGGATCCCAGACGGGCCTTGTCATCCATATCCTCCTCCTTCTCCTCCCGTCTCCTAAAATTAAATGTAGAGAAAACTGAATTCATTATCTTCCCACCGTCCCACTCCATCCCCACCCCTGATCTCTCTATCATAGTCAATGTCTCTACACTCTCACCGGTCCTGCAAGTCCACTGACTTGGATAACACTTGACTCCGCTTTTTCCTTCAACCCCACATCCCCAAACCCCTCACCTCCCCCTGCCACCTCCACCTGAAAAACATCTCTCGCCTGCTCATTCCTTAACCCTGTCACTACAAAAATGCTTGTGCAGCCCTTGTCATCTCCCCCCTCGACTACTGCAACAACCTTCTCTGCGGGCCCCCCATCTAGCACTCTTGCTTCCCCTTCAATCCATCCTCAACTCTGCTGCCCGTCTTATCCACCTCTCTCCTGTTACTCCCCCGCCTCTCCCCTTGCCAATCCCTGCACTGGCTATCCATGGCCCAGCGCATTAATTTCAAGTTACTAACAATGACCTACAAGGCTCTCTATAAACTCTCCCCTCCATCCATCTCTGCTCTAAAACATCCCGATACCTCCCTCACGTAACCTCCGTTGCTCACCCGGGCCTTCTTCTCTGCTCTCCTCTTGTCAGCCCTCACACAACCTTCTCCCAAGATTTCTCTCGGTGCTTCCCCCATACTCTGGAACTCGCTGCCCCCAAAACATCAGACTCTCCCCAACTTTTACCACTTCAAAGCAACCTGAAAACCCATCTCTTAGGATTGCCTACGACCTAGAATAACCCCACTGTCACTTCACCCCCGAACATGTCTGCCCCTCAACCTTCTGTCTCCCTTTCCCCCCTTTCCCTTTTAGATTGTTAAACCTTTGAGGGCAGGGCCCTCTCTCCCTCTGTACCTGTGTTAGTCCCCAGATTGTCACTATTGTAAAATGTTTGACTTATGTTATGTATGTAACCCCCTGAATGTACAGCATCCTGGAATAACTGGCGCTATAAAATAAATAATAATAATAATAATATTATTCGGTAAATTTTATTTTTCATTTTAACACTAAAAAAAATATGTGAAACTCCTGTAGGGCCAATGTAGTCACTATACCACTGGATATATATCTTAATGGGGTGTAGTTTCCAAAATGAAGTCACATAATGGATATCTCAAAAAATGGCACAATCAGAGAAATCAATACCGAGTTGCATTTCCATGTAAACATCTACTGTGAGCCAATAAATAATGGATTAAAATGTAAAATCTTCAGAAAAAAGTGAAATGTTAAAATTTCTTCTCAACTTTGCTTTAATCTCTGTGAAACATCTAGACGGTTAACAAATTTCCTAAACTCTGTTTTGGCTACTTTAAGGGGTGCAGTTTTTTTTACCTGCTGCTATTTATGAGGGGGATGTAACTCACAGTCCCATCAAAGCCACATCAGAACTGGACTGATCTCTAACAAATTCTGTGTTTCAAATTTACTAGAAAATTTGAAAAATAGTTACTAAATTTCTAAGCCCCCTAATGTTGTAAAAAAATGAAGACATTTAAAAAATTATGCTAACATGAAGTAGACACATGGTAGATGCTAGTTATAAACTATTTTGTGTGATATAACTATTTGTCTTGCACACAGAAATTTCTCAACTTTTCTAAACATTGTTTATATTTTTCACAAATAAAAATTTTATGGACCAAAATTTCTTACTAACAAAGCAAAATTTGTTACGAAAAACATTCTCTGATCACATGGATAGGTAAATCATTAAGTCATTCTCACATAAAGTGACACGTCAGATTTAAAAAATGGGGCTCTGTCAGAAAGGCCAAAACTGGCTGCGGCGGTAAGGGGTTATTAATTCAGAATTTTATGCACACAGCCATACCAATTATATTTTTTTATTGTTTATTTTTAAAGTGAAAAAGAAAATGTTTTAGATTTGTGAATTGTTTTTACAGTATTTTTTAGTCACACTCGCGTCCTCGACCACTGAGTATGCAGTTACTTGTATATACTAATGTATTGCAGTATACTTTTATTGCCCATCTATAAGATTCTTTAACAGTTGTACTAACATGACAGACCTGTGGCCATTAAAAGGCTCCTGGGTTCCGTGTCAACCACTTGACATAATGCAATTAAATTGTAGGGGGGCTATTGTGTGACAGTCGGCCACCTCATGTCTAATAGCTTAGATGCTGAAGTTGCTATTGACCGTGGCACCTAAGTGGTTAATCCAGGATTGGAGTTCTTACCGAGTCCAACCATTACGGGCGGGTTTCAGTTGTAATGGACAGCCAACACCCACCATGTATGGAGCAGACCCAGCCCTTAGACCTACTTTATACTTCTATCCCTGACATTATGAACTATATGTACTTTAAAATCAGTAACTGGATAAGAAAGGATTACACATTTTCTTTGTAAAACACAATATATATATATATATATATATATTTAATATATATATTATATATATATATAAAATATATATATACTGGGATTGATGTAACATGGTTATCCAGGTATTTGACTAATTGTCAGTAGGGATCAGGAAAGAATTTTATTGGTCTGTACCAATGAAGGATGAGTTTTGCCTTCCTCCAGATCAACTGAAGTTTAGAAATATTGTATACAAGCATAACTGCTTAAACTGATGGACTTAGGACTTTTTTCAACCCACTAAGAAACATTGTAAATCAATTTGTCCTAATAAATAGTTTGAAAAGGGGTTTTCATAACCAGACAGCTTATTTAAAGAGGTTTGTCACCATGCTGTTTCACAGAGTCATACAATTCTAGGTGGGTGGTTCTATAGCTGTGATTGAGATATCAGCTCTGCTGTTTCTTACTGAGCCTGTCACAGTGAGATGGCTGCAAGAGATTTAATCTGTAGGAAACAAAGCTACAGATGTTAAAGGAATGAAAACAAGTGTTTTTCAAAGGTAAACAATCTAATCTTGTTAGAGATAAAGATCCTGCTCCATCCAACCATGGTAATGTCACTCCCTTCTCTGTCTAAATAGGTAGGGAGATATGGACTGTAACCTACTAGAGACACTTGTGTGCACTCAGAGGAGATAAAATCTCTTATTTCCTGACCCAGGCAATATCAAAAGAGCAATGTATTTAGTAAAAGTCTTCATTAACCTTTCCTACATGTTGACAGCTAATCATTGTAGTGAGAAAACCTCTTTAAGAATCAATTTCTGTCCTTAGCAGTGTCTTAACCAGAAGCTATTGTAACGGGGATGAGGTAGTGGATCTTCTGTGTCACCACGAGACACGGTTATGAGCCACGTCAGAGAGTGTGGTCTAAGGAGCATGAACAGAACCTGCCACAAGGTGGGATGGACTTCGCTGTTGGAGACTCTGAGGTCGCTACCTCGGACGTGACCTCTTGCTGTGACAGTGAAGGTGCAGCAAGGTACAGGTGGAGCAGGTGGTGGCGTGGTCGGTAGACAGGCGGCAATGTCAGAGTAGATGGCAGGCACAGAATAGTCAAGGTCCATAGCAAGGGTCACGTGGCATAAGGGTTGAGTATGTGTGCTACGGCCCTAAGCAGAGCAGGAGAGTGTGGCAGGTAAATAACTGCGGCTCTGGAGCTATTTATTAGGCTGTGGAGCGCATCGTGACACCTATGCAGTCTGAGATCTGAAAGCTACACTGTAGAGTGTCCTGAGATCTGTCACTTATAGGCAGCATAAATGCCTGGTTAATTTATTGTATATCTATTTAAAGCATATTAGAAAATGTACAGCAAAATAGGGTTTTCTTCTTATATATAAATCTCATTATGTCAGCAATGCCAATCAAATAGAAATTTAACAGACTACAAAAGTAGTAAAGGAATAGAGCACAAGGGTCTTTGTGTCGCTGTCAGTCAGGTGCAGCTTGCTGCAGTTTTCAGTCCAGTGCACTATGCCCCATCGATGTCAATTAGGCTTCACCATTTCCAAGAAATGTAATCTGTACTCTGGGTAAAATAAATAGGATGTCCAAGCGGGAAAGTCGGCTGGGATTATTATTTCTCCTGACACTGAGTGACAACATTTGCAGGCTGGGATTGGGTAATATATTTGAGTATCTTTATCGGTCCCTCGTGACCCAGAATTAGGTTAACCTTACCCTGTTCGTGCACTTCACCTTAACTAGACGCAACAGACGGTGAAATATCCTTGAAATGATGTTACAATAAACTGCAGAGTAAATGGCTCGAAGCACAAGACTCACCGGCAATCTAAAACAGAACGTAGACAGTATATACTGTAGTGTCTTGTATACGCTTACAATTAAGTATAAAGGGAAAAATATCCTGCTGGGAATTTTTTTATGCTCCTTAAGAAAATTGCCTAATTATTATGAGTAAAAAAGGTGAAATATTTTTAATGGAGGAAAAGTAGGGCCAGACTAAAGCAAAACTTAGGGGAGGCCCATCATGACATGGGTGGGACTGAGCAAGGGGATTGGGATTTAAGTTGGTGGATGGGCTTAGAGATAGGAGTAGAAGGGAAGTCATGAGGTCCGGGGGCCATTTTGTGGAGCAACGTGAGGAAGGAAGCTTTCCATTAAGCTGTCCTGTCCTGCAGCATATCATGGCTGAAATGAAGGCCTTACTTTCGAGGCTGCAGGCTGCTGCCAATAACCATGGTCATGGGCAAATTCATATATGTAACGGCAGTGGTAGTGGATCCGCTGGGCCGCCGCAAGCGATGGTGGAAGCCCACACCAGGGAACGGAGTCTAAGTAGAACCCGGTTTTCACCAGAGCCCGCCACAAAGCGGGATGGACTTGTTGCGGCGGAGAACTACCAGGTCGTTTGCACTGGGGGGGGACTGTGTTGCGGTGGTAGCCAAGCGTAAGCGTGGTACAGAATCGTGAGGCTGAGGCGTAGTCGAGGACAGGCAGTAGGTCAGGGCAGGCGGCAGAGGTTCGTGGTCAGAAAACAGGAGCGAGACGATCTGGTACACGGTAAGGCAAACGAAGACTAGACGCTTTCTCTAAAGGCTCTGAAGGCACTAAAGATCCGGCAAAGGTGAACCGGCCGGCCAGGACGACGAGAAGGTGCGGGAGCGGGGTCAGGTAAGGCGGGGGCCGGGACCCGAGCCGCAGCACTGACAGTAGCCACCGGGGCCAGACGGGCGGCAGCACGAGTGCGCCCGCAGCCCGGGCGAGGGGGTGCGGTGCCACTCGTGACAGTACCTCCCCCCCCCCCCCCTCCCTAGGCCTCCTCCTCTTTCTGGTTCGGAGGAACCTCAACCCGAGACCGCAGTCCAGGATGTTCTCCTCAGGCTCCCATGATCTCTCCTCAGGACCGAATCCCTCCCAATCAACCAGGAAATGCCGTCTACCCCTAACTGACTTCATAGCCAAGATCTCTTTAACCGCAAATATGTTGGAGGCTATAGCCTCGGAGAAGCTTTTCTGGAGAAGCGGTTCAACACGACGGGCTTCAGGAGGGATACATGAAAAGAATTAGGGATCCGCATGGTGGGTGGGAGTCGAAGTTTATATGCTACTGGATTAATACGTTTCAGGACCTCAAAGGGCCCCAGGAAGCGCGGGCCCAGCTTGTAGCTGGGTATTTTCAGCCTGACGTATTTGGCGGACAGCCAGACCCCGTCTCCAGGAGCAAAGGTTGGAGTTGCTCTCCTCTTCCTATCCGCCTGAGCCTTCATACGGGCAGCAGCACGCTGCAGGGACTGACAAGTCTGCTCCCAAATGACAGGCGGGGATGCCGACCATATACAATAAAGAAGGGAGACGCGCCTGAAGCTCCTGAGTCCAACGAATTGTATGAAAATTCGGCCCAGGGTAGGAGGTTGGCCCTATTATCCTGGCGAGCCGAAACAAAATGGCGCAAGTAACTGCCCAGAATCTGATTGACCCTCTCTACCTGACCGTTAGACTGCGGGTGATATGACGAAGAGAAGTCTAACTTAACCTGTAAACGCGAACAGAGTGCGCGCCAGAACTTGGACACGATGTGCCGGGGCAGACCGTGCAGGAGAAACACGTGAATAAAGAAAAGTGAGGCAAGACGAGGTGCGGAAGGCAACCCGGGCAGTGGGACGAAGTGCGACATCTTCGAAAACCTTTCCGTAATGACCCAAATCACGGTGTTACCCAAAGAGGATGGAAGGTCGGTGATGAAATCCATCGCCACATGGGACCAAGGAGTACTGGGAGTAGGCAGGGGTCGCAGCAGCCCGGGAGGACTGTGGCGGGGTACCTTATTCCGAGCACAAGTAGCACAGTCGTCCACGAAGTCTTTAATATCTTTAGCCAGACCTGGCCACCAGTAGAATCGAGAGATAAGTTGGAATGATCTTCGTGCCCCAGGATGTCCTGCCATCAATGAACAATGTCCCCAATTCAGGACTTTCCTGCGCTGCGACGGCCGAACGTAGGTCTTGCCAGGGGGTATCTGCCGAAGGAGGACAGGTGCTGCTTTGATCAGGCGTTCCGGAGGTATAATATGTTGGGGTTGCGGCTCCTCTCCAGTGATATCCGAAGCGCGAGAGAGAACGTCTGCCCTGATATTTTTTTCGGCAGGACGAAAATGGATCCAGAAGTTGAATCTTGAAAAAAAAAAAAGAGACCACCGAGCTTGCCGAGGATTGAGGCGCTGGGCCGACTGGAGATACTGAAGATTTTTGTGGTCTGTGTATACTCGAAAGGATGACGGCTCCCTCCAGTAGGTGACGCCACTCCTCCAGGGCCATCTTGATAGCGAGTAACTCTCGATCCCCAATGGCATGGTTCTCTCAGCCGACGGAAGGTCTTGGAGAAGAACCGCCAGGTGATGGTCCTCCCTTGGGACCCTTTTGAGTAAGAACTGCTCCGGCCCCACGAAGATGCAGCCACCTCCAAAGAGCAAGGCTTCTCAGGGTCAGGGCGTGACAAAATAGGTGCGGAAGCGAAGGCCGACTTCAAATCCGAGAAGGCTTTTTCGGCCGCTGGTGGCCAGCATCTGGGATTAGCCACAATTGGAGCCACCAGTGTAGAGAAGTGGGGTATAAACTGCGATAGTAGTTGGCAAAGCCAAAAAACGTTGTATGGCTCGAAGTCCAACAGGTCGTGGCCATTGCAGGATAGCCGACAGCTTAGTGGGGGTCCATTTGCAGGCCTCGGTCGGAGACGATGTAACCGAGGAAAGGCAGACTAGATCGATGGAACACGCACTTCTCTAACTTGGCGTACAGGCGGTTGCTGCGAAGGCGATGCAGGACTAGGCGCACCTGATATTGATGGGTCTGAAGGTCAGGGGAAAACACCAAAATGTCGTCCAAGTAAACGATGACACACGTATAGAGCAGATCCCTGAAGTTGTCATTTACAAACTCCTGAAAGACGCGGGAGCATTGCACAGACGAATGGCATCACAAGGTACTCACAGTGACCGTCGCGGGTATTAAACGCAGGCTTCCATTCATCTCCCTCACGGATCCTGATGAGGTTGTATGCACCGCACAGGTCTAATTTGGAAAAAACCTTACCTCCCTGTAGGCGATCAAAGAGTTCGGTAATTAGTGGCAACGGATAACGGTTTTTCACGGTAATCTGGTTCAAGCCCCGATAGTCAATGCATGGACGGAGAGAAAAATCCTTCTTCTGTACAAAGAAAACACCCGCTCTGGCGGGTGACGAGGACTTGCGTATAAAACCCTTTTTCAGGTTTTCACGGATATAGTCCGACATGGCCTGAGTCTCTGGTCTAGACAATGGGTAGACTCTACCCGAGGAGGACTGGTCCCAGGGAGGCGGTCAATGGGACAGTCATAGGGGCGATGAGGTGGCAGAGATTCGGCCTGTTTCTCCGAAAAGACATCCGCATAGTCCTGGTATTCGGCGGGAAGTCCTGGCAGAAACCTGTTAGATTGGTGAGGCGGGATGGCTCAGACTAGCCGCGGAACAGTGAAACAGCAACTCTGGCAGTGGAACCGCAGCGCAGAACCTCCCCGGTTTTCCAGTCGATGGTCGGGGCATGGAGCTGCAGCCACGGGAGACCCAGAGGATGGCTGAGGACGACTGTGGGAGGACGTAAAAGGTGATCTTCTCCTTGTGTAAGGCCCCCACGCGGAGGGACAGTGGCTTGGTCACGTACCGGATGGCCTCACTAAGGAGTTCACCACTAACGGAGGATATCACCAAGGGTTTCTCCAGTCGGGTCACCGGAAGACGATACTGGGACACCAGGGTGGCGTGAATGAAATTTCCGGCGGATCCGGAGTCAAGAAAGGCAGGCACCCGAAAAACGAGTCCGGTACCAGACGAAACCTCAACCTCCATAGTGAGGCGTGGAGAGGCAGTATTCACACCTAGGGACGCCTCTCCGACAAACCCTAGGTGCGGGCGTTTCCCTGCCGCTGTGGGCGAAGAGGGCAACCATTGCGTGATCCGGGCTGGCACAGTAAAGGCACAATTTCTCTGCCCGACGGCGGGACAGCTCCTGTTCGGACAGATGTGCCCGGTCCACCTGCATGGGTTCTTCACTGGCTGGAAGCGGAGGTGGAAGCTGAGGTCTTTGGAAGACCGGAGCCAGGCGAGGCAAACGACGTGGACGGATGATATCACGTTCCTGGCGTAGTTCCTCTTGCCACTCGGCGAAGCGAACATCGATTCGAGTGGCTAGGTGGATCAGTTCGCTTAAGGAAGACGGGATGTCTCTAGCCGCTAGGGCGTCCTTAACCCTGCTGGAAAAGCCCTTTTTGAAAGTGGCACATAGAGCGGCGTCGTTCCAGATCAGCTCGGAAGCCAGAGTCCGAAAACGAACCGCGTAGTCACCGACCGAGGAGTCACCCTGGCGAAGATTCAGTAGAGCGGTCTCTGCAGAGGATGCCCATGCCGGCTCTTCAAAGACACTGTGGAACTCTGAGAGGAAAGCCTGTAGGTCCATCGTCGCTGGATCGCCGGTCCCAAAGAGGAGTGGCCAAGTAGACTTCCCGGACAGCAGACTGACCACAAGGCCACCTTTGAAGGTTCAGTGGGGAACTGACCAGCCATTAACTCAATGTGCAAAGAGCACTGGGTAATAAATCCCCTGCACAGTTTAGGTCCCCTTCAAACCTGTAGGGGTAGTGGTATCGCAGCCTAGAAGACTCGGGTACTGGCGGAGGCGTTGCCCCAGGGGGAAGAGTCGGCGGCTGTTGGTTAGCCAGGAGCTGCTGCAGCATGGCGGACAACTGGTTCAGCTGCTGGGCTTGTTGCGCCAGTTGTTGTGACTGCTGAGCCACTATAGCCGTGAGGTCCGTTTCACCAGGCAAAGGTACCTTGGCGGGATCCATGGCCGGATCTTACTGTAACGGCAGTGGTAGTGGATCCGCTGGGCTGCCGCAAGAGATGGTGGAAGCCCACGCCAGGGAACGGAATCTAAGTAGAACCGGTTTTCCACAAGAGCCGCCGCAAAGCGGGATGGACTTGTGCGGCGGGAACTACCAGGTCGTTTCCACTGGCGGTACTTGCTTGCGGTGGTAGCCAAGGGTAAGCGTGGTACAGAATAGTGAGGCTGAGGCGTAGTCGAGGACAGGCAGTAGGTCAGGGCAGGCGGCAGAGGTTCATGGTCAGAAAACGGGAGTGAGACGGTCTGGTACACGGTAAGGCAAACGAAGACTAGATGCTTTCTCTAAAGGCTTTGAAGGCACTAAAGATCCGGCAAAGTGAACCGGAAGGAAGGTGGTTATATAGGGTCACCTGCCAGCCTTAACCAATAATGGGCGTACTGGCCCTTAAAATCCACGAGAGCCGGCGCGGGCATGCGCAAACCGGCCGGCCAGGAGGACGAGAAGGGGCGGGAGCGGGGTCAGGTAAGGAGGGGGCCGGGACCCGAGTCGCAGCACTGACAGTAGCCGCCGGGGCCAGACGGGCGGCAGCACGAGTGCACCCGCAGCCCGGGCGAGGGGCTGCGGGGCCACTCGTGACAATATACGTGTATTATACTGTATAGTATGTGAATAGATGTTTGTTATACAGTATATGTGCAGAGATAGTGGTATAGTGATATGAGAAATGTATAGAGTGTTATAGTGAATGGCGACTGATTGGTCAGGATTTAAATATAATAACCCGGAGGAAAAAGTTTCACTTTATGCGGGGATTTGTTACTGTATATAAGGGACGTGTCGGGCTCACTTGACCCGGTTATGTCCCACATTACAGCTTTTGGTTCCTGGTCTGGATTACAAATTAACTGGGACAAGTTAGTTATGCTTCCATTGGATCCCTTCCAAATGAATTACCCCCAGGGCGTGATATGCTGCAGGTGGTCTCCAGCTTCTTTCTGGGAATTATGATTAGTCCTCAGTTTGGATGTTATAGCACCAATAATATTGACCCTTTATTTTCGAATTGGGTAGATAAGGTGGGAACATGGTCCCCCTTGTCCACCGTCGTTCGGGCTAATTTAATCAAAATGGTATCTAATATATAACTCTCCGATTTGGTTGCCTATGAAAATTTTCCACAAGGCCCAATACATTTTCATGGAGTTATTATGGAAAGGTGGTTTTGCTAGAATAAAATTAGAGACTTTACAACAGGATAAAGACTCAGGGGGACTGACTGTTCCAAACACTCTGTTCAATGTCCTGGCCTCTCAGTGGCAGTATTTTATGGATTGGAGGGGCAAGGATGGTATGGACTCTAGTGAATGATTAGTAGTTCAATTTTCCCATTGACCACAATTATGCTGCTTGCCTGAGGCAAGTGATTCCCAGGGTCTAGCTCGGAAGTTTCCAACACTGGCGCTTATGTATAGGGTGTGGGATAGAGGGAAACAGATTTTAGGATTAGAGGAACACTCTAAATTCACACCTTTATGTAGAATCTCCAATGTACCAGATCTGTTGAATCCTCATGGTTTCAGTATTTGGTCCGATTAGGGCATTCTTTTACTGGATCAAGTTCTAGACAATAGTTCCCTAAAAAGCTTATCACAACTTCAATCTGACTTTGATTTAACGCATTCATGTTTCTTTCAGTTCCTCCAGTTTAGAAATTCCTTTCAGATTTGGACCTGACACTATGGGCGACATGTATGAACGGGCTTTACGCCTGTTTTCTGGCGTACACTGCGCCTCCCAGCCCGAATCCCGCTGTCGGACGCAGCGTTCGCCACTTTCGGCTGCGGTCCGCATGAAGGGGCGGGCAGTGGGCGCGGTGGGGCGCGGTGTAGCGTTCCGGGGCGGGACGCGGCGCGCTCGTATAGTCCGAGGCATGTACCATCGCGGCTCGCCAATCGCGGCGCTCGGCAGCTCCGACAGGCAGACCAGGTTTTTTTTGGTCTAAATCCTCCGGCAGAGGCGAAGTGAAGCAGGATCCGAACATGCGAGGAAGCGGATCGAAGATCGCGACAGAAGTCTCGGCGCTCCGCTCCGACAAGCAGACTTGGTCGAAATGCTCCGGCGGAGGCGAAGTGAAGCAAGAACGGAACATGCGAGGAAGCGGATCGAAGATCGCGACAGAAATCTCGGCGCTCCGCTCCGTGCAGCAGTAGTATGAATAGGAAAAAAATTGCCTTTATAAAGGGGGGAAAACAGTGTCAGAAGAGGCTGCACGTAAAAAATACACAAAATTTAAAAAAAAACATCACTTTTCCAAACTCTAGAACGGCGCAATATCAACAAATATGATATTGCAAATTGCCGGAAAGACAGTAATTCAAAATCTGAAACCAATTCTCATTGGTCGGCAGAAACCCCCCAATCACAATCGGAGCGACAGTGGACCTTAAAAGTT
Organism: Phyllomedusa bahiana; assembly: GCA_025379985.1. Classification (NCBI taxonomy): domain Eukaryota; kingdom Metazoa; phylum Chordata; class Amphibia; order Anura; family Hylidae; genus Phyllomedusa; species Phyllomedusa bahiana. The sequence continues at coordinate 16,357 of JAODAL010040776.1, forward strand.
TATGGGGAAGAATTGACCAATCAAAATCCCGACGGGATAATTCAAATAACAGTAAAAAATGCTGAAAGAGCTGATTGGCTGAGCTAGCGCGGGTCTCGGCTAGCCAGCAATCAGAATTGGAGCGACAATGTCCCATTCAAAGCCTATGGAGAAGGGGTAGACAATCAGAATCCAGGGGGGATAAATTCAAAATACAGTAAAAAGACAGAAAAGGAGCTTATTGGCTGAGCTAGCGTTGTCTCGGGCTAGCTCAGCCAATCAGAATAGGAGCGAAAAAGTCCCATTCTAGCCTATGGAGAAGTGTAACCAATCAGAATCCGGCGGGAAAATTCAAAATAACAGTAAAAAGACAGAAAAGAGCTTATTGGTGAGCTAGCGGGGTCTCGGCTAGCTCAGCCAATCAGAGCGCGAGCCACTTCTCCCATTATACTCTATGGAGAGATGAGCGCACTCAAATTTTGGCGCTCAGCCCGCGTGGCATGAAGTATTAATCAACAAATTATTTTTATACAGTGTAAAAACATTCTCAGATAAAGACCAGAACACTTCTTTAAAAATAATGCAGTTAAAAAACCCGAACAACCGCGTTCGTCGCCGAGACCGGTGCTACATAGGGAATTGCCATAGAGAGAATTGCCGGGGAAAGACAGTAATTCAAATTTGTAAAGCTATTCTCATTGGGTCGGCATAAACCAGCCAATCAGAATAGGAGGGGACAATGTCCCATTAGATCCTATGGAGGGGGAATTGACCAATCAGAATAGGAGCGACAGTGGCCCTTTTCAAATCCTATGGAGAAAAATGGACCAATCATATTCAAAGGCGGGACAGTTCAAAATACAGTAAAAAGGCAAAAAACGAGCGATTGGGTTGAAGCAGCGGGGGCTCGTCCAGCTTAGCCAATCAGGAGCGCGAGCTGCTTTCTATAGAGTTCTATGGGGAATCGAAATTTAAAGAGGCGCCGTAATTTGGACCAATGGAGAGCGAGCGAACGCTCCTTGGGTTTTCTAATGCAATCTGGTATAAAACTGTACATGGCTGAAATCAAATTATAACACTACAGAAGTTGTGCCGATGTGTATAACAACGAAATACTAATATGTGTCAAACCAAAAAAAAAAAAAAAAGACCATACAATCATGTTTATTTCTTTATTTTCGTTAGCCAAGGATCAATAGTAGGGGGTGCATCGAAAATAAAGAAATAAGCATGATTTTCTTGATTTCAAATTTTTATTTTGTTAGCCACATATTAGTTTTCCCTTTTATTACACATCGGCAAACTTCCTGTAGTGTTAATTTGATTTGCCATGTACAGTTTTATACCAGATTGCATTAGAAAACCCATAGGAGCGTCGCTCGCTCTCCCCCTTGGTGCAAAATTACGGCGCCTCTTTTAAATTTTTGATTCCCCATAGAACTCTATAGAAAGCAGCTCGCGCTTGTGGGTAAGCTTTGGACGAGCCCCCTCGCTTCAACCAATCAGCTCGTTTCTGCCCTTTTTACTGTATTTTGAACTGTCCCGCCTTTGAATATGATTGGTCATTTTTCTCCATAGGATAGATGGGCACTGTCGCTTATTGATGGTCAATTTCCTCCTGTAGAATGGGCCACTGTCCTCCTATTCTGATGGCTGGTTTATGCCGACCAATGAGAATAGCTTTACAAATTTGAATTACTGTCTTTCCCCGGGAATTCTCTCTATGGCAATTCCCCATGTAGCGCCGATCTCGGGGACGAACGCGTTGTTCGGGTTTTTAACGCTTTATTTTAAAGAAGTTTCTGGTCTTTATCTGAGAATGTTTTTACACTGTATAAAAAATAATTTGTTGATTAATACTTCATGCGCGCGGCGCTGAGCGCCGAGATTTGAGTGCCTCATCTCTCCATAGAGTATAATGGGAAGGAGTAGCTCGCGCTCTGATTGGCTGAGCTAGCCGAGACCCCGCCTAGCTCAGCCAATAAGCTCTTTTCTGTCTTTTACTGTATTTTGAATTAAACCCGCCCTGGATTCCTGATTGGTCTAAATTCTCCATAGCCTGAATGGGCTTTGTCGCTCCTATTCTGATTGGCTGAGATAGCCAAGCCCCCGTTATCTCAGCCAAAACAGCTGTTTTAGCATTTTACTGTATTTTGAACAGTCCCCCCCGTGGATTCTGATTGGTGTAAAACTTCCCATAGGCTAGAATAGGACTTTGTCGCTCGTATTCTGATTGGTCTAAACTTCTCCTTAGCCTAGAATGGGACTTTGTCGCTCCTATTGATTGGCTGAGATAGCCAAGCCCCCGTTATCTCAGCCAATCAGCTGTTTTTAGCATTTTTACTGTATTTTTAAAGATCCCGCCGTGGATTCGATTGGTCAATTTCCTGCCCAATAGGTTTTTAATAGTTCAGTGTCGCTCCTATTCATTGGCCCGGTTTTTTGGCGACCAATGGGGAATAGCTTTCAGAATTTGAATTACTGTATTTCCCGGCAATTTCCAATATCCTAATTCGTGACTTAGGGTATTGGAAAGTGATTTTGTTTTATGTAATTTTTTTATTTTTAACGTTTAAACTCTTTTCCTGAGAATGTAGAACGCCTTTATAAAGGCTATTTTGGATTTATACTCCGCACCGACATGTGGAAATGATTTCTCGCCGCTCCAGCCTGTCTCGCATCCCGAACAGATTTTCGGCGCAGTCCCGCACGGCGCCAAGTCCCGCACTGCGCCCCACACACTGGCGAGGCGACTTTTCCCCCCCATGTATGAGGGCACTTCCTCGGACGGCGAATCTTCGGCGAGCGCTGCACAGCGCCCATGTCCCCGCACTGTGCCCCACGCAACTGGCGAGGCGCGGCGGACTTTTCCCCGCATGTAATGATCGCACTAAACCGGCCCGGGCAATCCGAGACGCAGCGCCGAAATTCACCTCATTCCCCCGCACTGGCCCCCCGACAACCCCTGGCGAGGCGCGGCGGACTTTACATGATATGTATGAGCGCGGCCCATCCCTGACATAAAATCAGGCGCAGATTCCACCGGGAAACTGGCGGAAAACGGTGCCTCGACCCGGCGAGCTTCATACATGTTGCCCTATATCTTTTAAAAAATGTGATGCAATAGGAAGAGTATGTAATGCGCAGTCTACCAAAGGACTTATTTCATACATTTACCATTGTCTCTCTGCCAAGTTCCTCCATGGGGATGTTTTATCGGTAAAGTCCAGGAGTCTGATGTGGGTCCCATATCAACTGAACAATGGAATACAATTTTGGAGAGTGTTCCGCTACTGATTTTGAATGAAGCTCACAGATTTTCTCAGTTAATGTTGATCCATAGGGTATACAAATCCCTGCCTCTCTTCTATAAGATTGGTCTGAGACTAGCTGCCCACGTTGTGGTTGCATGAACTCACACCTCATGCATATACTGTATATGTTCTTGGAACGTACCACATTGAGTGATTTTTGGAAGGATGACTTAGATGTAAAACTTTCTGGCCATCGAATTTCCATTCTAGTTGAGCCCTGAGTCTGTGATAGTTCTTTTGGGTGATGTGGCGCCTGATTCCACAATATCCTTAAGCATTTCAAGGTTATTATATACTGCTTGTAAATTTATTACCTATCATTGGGTTCAGCAATTTGTCCCAACAGCTAGCGAATTTGTCAATAAAGTGAATTCGATACTGAGGCTGGAGAGTAGCATCTATGTCAAAAGGAATGCTATAGCCACATTTGAGAAGATCGGGAGTCCCTGGTTGGATTGTCCAGACTTACCATCCAGGCCACTTTTGAGAGACAGACACAATCTCTTATCTGTGTCCAACTGTTAAGACCACCTTATGCTCTTATGTCTCCTTTTCCTTGTGAAGGTTTTGGAATGGACCATGCTCTGGGGGGTCAGGAATGGTATTTTTTTGTTTTTTTTTTCCCACTGGGTGTTGTACCTATCTGGTACTGTTTTTTGTCATAAAAATCTAGTTGGAAATTTTTTTTTTTTTTACTTTGCTATGGTATTACTGTGCATCTGCTCCTTACTGTATCTGGAGTTTATTGTATGTATACTCTTTGCCTTGTTCAATAAAAAAAAGATCTGATTTAAAAAAAGTAAAGTGTTATAGTGTGTCCCATGAAGTTCAGGAGGAATTAACAGCCTTGCAGAGTGAAGGAGATAGTGCCGCTGGGTTCAGCAGCCAATCAGAAGAGCTGACAGTTGTGGAGCTGGAGGCTGTGTACACAGTTATAAGGAAGAGCCTGTCAGCACTGTAGTTATGTTTTGAGTTCCAGTTCCACACTCAGCTCAGTTCTGAGTGTGTATATAGTTCTAGTCATTTGCAGCCCGCAATAGACAGGGCAGGCTGGGCAGAGGAGAACAGCCCTACTCACAGAAATGTCTGAAGTGCCACAGAAGAAAAACTAGCAAAAGAACTGAGGAGCAAGGAACACAAAAAACAGAGCAAGACAGCACAGACGCAGAGGAGTAAGAGACAGAGGTTGCCAGATTTGGGCTCCATGTGGACGGGATAAAGCAAATCAGGCATTGGGAGAGACTCTGGTACCGATTTGTTCCCTAGATAGCTTTAGAGTTCTCAGGTTAAGGATAAGTTTTTGAGCTTGCATCGTTCTTTGTATTTCTGTTGTCCGGTGTTAGTGGGTCTTCTTTTCAGGTGGTTTGACATGTTGTCCTAGAGATTTTAGTGGGGCTATTTTTTAAGATGGGTGTTTTGCCAAGTACAGCTGAAACCAACGTTTACATACACTATATAAAAAGACTTAGATAGTCTTTCTCACTATCTGACATGAAATCAAGATAAACCTTACCCATTTTAGGTCAATTAGGAACCAAAATTATTTATATTTGCCAAATGCCAGAATAATATGAGAGAGAATTTTTAAGGCCATTTATTACTTTCTGCAAAGTCAATAGTTTACATACATTAGGATTACTATGCCTTTAAACAATGTGAGACAGCACATATGATGATGTCATGTCCTTATAAGCGTCTGATAGGTTTATAAGAAACACACCTATGGATTTATTTTTTAAGCACACCAGAAACAAACTGCTTCTGTGTGTAACATCATGGAAAAGTTTAAAGAAATCATCCAAGATATCAGGAAGAGATTTGTGGACTTGCACAAGTCTGGATCATCCTTGGGTGCAATTTCCAGATACCTGAAGGTGCCTCATTCATCTGTAAACAATTATATGCAAGTACAAACAAGATGGGAATGTCCAGCTATCATACCGCTCAGGAAGAAGACAGGTTCTGTGTCTCAGAGATGAATATGCTTTGGTCAAAAATGTGCATATCAACCCAAGAACAAAAGCAAAAGACGTTTTGAAGATGCTGGTGGAGCTGGTAAACATTGTGTTATTATCCACAGTGAATCGAGTAGTGTATCATTATGGGCTGAAAGGCCACTCTGCCAGAAAGAAGCCATTACTCCAGAAGAAACATATGAAAGCCAGATTAAAGTTTGAAAATGCACACAGGAACAAAGACCTACATTTTTGGAGACATGTCCTGTACTGTGACGAAACCTAATTGAACTGTTTGGCCATAATGACCATTTTTACATTTGGAGGAAAAAAGGGAGAAGCTTGGAAGCCTAAGAACACCATCCCAACTGGGAAACACGGTGGTGGCAGCATCATGTTGTGGGGTTGTTTTACTGCAGGAGGAACTGGTGCACTTCACAAAATAGATGGCATCATGAGGAAAGAAAATTATGTGGTAGTACTGAAGCAACAGCATACTGCCAAACTGTTTACAAAGTGGCTTAAAGGGGTTGTCTCATATCAAAGTTTCATAGGATGCATGAATGAAATAATGCTGCTTTGCTCTGCCACTTCCTGGTAAAGTTGTTTGTAATTAGCATTTAAGCTCCATGTATTCAGACTTCTGCTAATTAGATTAAGTCAGAAGTTTCCCTGGTCCTGACAGCATGAGATTTAAGTAACAGCAGTAATTACTTTCTTTTGTTTGAAAGATCAGATAACAAACAAGCTCTCATTGTCTGGAGTCCTGTGCTTCTGCTGCAGCCAAGACCTGTGTGATGAATTCACTCCCTGGTACCGGATAGAACAAACAGCAGAAGGGGAGATGTAAACAGGTCGGTCACTTGGCGAACCAGACTGAGCACAGAAGGTGATAAATCACTTGTAGCTCCTTAACAAAAAAAAAATGAACAACGCAATATATTTGGAAAACATCTTTATTTAGTGTTCCCAACATGTTGAAAGCTGATCTTTGTAGCGAGACAAACTCTTTAAGGAAAACCAAGTCAATGTTTTGGAGTGGCCATCACAAAGCCCTGATCTCAGTCACATTGAAAATTTATGGGCAATGCTGAAAAGGCAGGTGCGAGCAAGGAGACCTACAAACATGGCTCAGTTACACCAGTTCTGTCAGGAGGAGTGGGCCAAAATTCCTACCAGCTATTGTGAGAAGCTTGTGGAAGGATATCCAAAACGTTTGACCCAAGTCATACAGTTTAAGGGCAATGCTACCAAATACTAATGAAATGTATGCAAACTTTTGACTTTGCAGAAAGTAATAAAAACGCCTTTAAAATTCTCTCTCATTATTTTGCCATTTGGCAAATACAAATAATTTTGGTTCCTAATTGACCTAAAACAGGTAAGGTTTATTCTGATTTCATGTCAGATAGTGAGAAAACATGCAGATGTGTCTTTTTATATAGTGTATGTAAACTTCTGGTTTCAACTGTATGTGATGGGCAGCAGTATTGTTCTTTGTCATTTTTTTCAGTTTATTGGGTAAGGCTCTGTGCCATGTTTGGATCATGGGGCCTTCTGGGGTGCGCTGAAAGTGACTGTTCAGCCAGATGGTTAGCAATTGAGTTTTCATCATGAGAAGGTACTGGTGTGTTGTTTGAAACCAGGAGACTGGTGTGGAGTGGGGTGTTACCTGATTTCCATTGCTTTGCTACATTGGATAGGCTCCCAAACACACTAGTTCTCCACATGGGCGGGAAGGAACTTAAATTTGATATTTTGTGTTTATGGGTGATTTTTCTGGGTTTGGTCAAAGTTTGTTCAGACATTGTTCCATAAAAGTATTGGAACCATTTTGTAGGGGACTGTGAACAAGGAAGCCTCCATTGACCTTACTGGTTGAGGTAGCAGTGGGTTAATAGTGGAGACAATAAAAGGAACCTATCACATATCACAAGCTATCGGATCTGCATGTTATAAAGCAGAAGGAGCTGAGAAGATTGATATAGAGCTTTGTGGGAAAAGATTCAGTAGAATTTATAATTTATTCATTTTAATGATGTCTTTGTCACGTCAAGGGAGGTGCAGTGAGCCCTAACTGGAACCCAGCCCACTGTCCCTGCCTACTTGACGTGCTGCCCTAGGCGGCAGACGGCAACTGGGCGACTGTCCCTGCGCTGCTAAAGTGCTGGGGCCGTCAGAAGGAAGAATAGTCAGACAGTCCGGGTAAATATCAAATAGGAACGCCAAAGCCACAAATCAGAACCAGAGGGATAAACGTAAACAAGCCGAGGTCAAAAGCCAAACGGAAGCGAAGCACAAAATCAGGAGACAAGCCGGGGTCAGGAGAACAAGCCGAGGTCAGGTACACAGATAAGCAAAACACAATAACTGAACAAGAAACACGAGGTAGCCAGGAATATCACAGGCACAGCACCCAGCCTTCAGGGAGTTTAAATGGGATTCCTGGATACCGCCCCTGCAGCTGACTGGAGCGGCCTCCGGGTCCTTCCATTGGCTGGTGCAACTCGCCCCTTATCAGGAGTGGCTGGGCCCCTGTCACTCACAGAGTTGTCAGCAGCAAGTGTATCAGGGTGGGATCATGCATCAGCTGCTGCAGCCTGCAGATCCCTAGAGCCTGAGCACAGTCCAGCCCTGACAGTACCCCCCCTTTTAGGAGGGGCAACCGGACCCTTCCCTGGTCTGGGTTTGTCTGGGTGAGACTCATGGAATTCCCTTACCTGGCGATCAGCATGGATAGCTTTCGCCGGAACCCATGATCTCTCCTCAGGACCATACCCCTTCCAATGGACCAGGAATTGCAGTGACCTTTGGGCCTTACGTGAATTTAAAATACGGGTGACTTCATTTTCTAACTCCCCCTCTATGCAAACTGGAGAAGGAGGCCTAGAGGGCGGAGTCACAGGCTGAATATACCTCTTACGAAGTGCACGACGGGACACGTTATGTATACAGAGAGAAGAGGGTAATTTCAGCTGATAAGCCACCGGGTTAGCCATCTCCTGAACCACATATGGACGTTCAGGTACAGGTGGAGGGCATAGTTCACCAGGAGGACGAGTTCTGGGAACCTTAGCCCGCGCGCAAACTTCACAAGATGCCGCATAGGCCTCAACGCTGGCACAGCTGCTTCCAGATAGAACATTAGCCTGCACATCAGTATTGCCCAGCATGGTAAGGAGACATCTGTCAACACACCGTTGTCCCCACCTGACTAATTTCCCTGAATTCCAGTCAAACACTGGATTATGTTTCTGAAGCCAGGGCAGCCCCAAAACCACATCAGCGGGCAGCCCCTCCATGACGAATAGAATACACTTTTCAATATGTATGGATCCGACCACCATCTCCAGCTCAGGGGTACAATATTGGATTGCGCCCCGAGCTAGTGGGGTGGAGTCAATAGCCACAGCCCGCAGCGAGTCAGATAGCGGTCTACAAGGTAGGCCCAGACGTTTGGCGAAAGACGCATCAACAAAATTAGAAGCTGATCCAGAATCCACAAACGCACTCCCAGAACCGGACAGCGACAAGTATGAAAGCTTAACTGGTAGCAGCAACTTATTAGATACAATTGGAAATACCTGCTCGCCTAGATGATCCTCCTGCTGACCACCTAGGCGTTGGAGTCTTTCCGACCTGGTCTTCTGTTTGGAGCATTCCCGAATTCTGTGTCCATCTTCTCCACAGTAGAAGACCAACGCCTGGATGCGACGAGTAGTCCTACGGTCACTAGCCGCAGTGACAGAAAAAGCCCCTACTTGCATGGGCTCCTCTGGATTTAAATCGGAAACACCGGGTTTAGGGGTGACCATGGTGTGAACCACCGGAGGGGGAACCTTTTCCTGCCGTCTCTACCTAAAACGTCTGTCCAGACGAACGGCTAGTGCCATGGCCTCATCTAAAGTACCAGGGGTAGGGTAAGCCACCAATAAATCCTTCACATGGTCAGCTAACCCTAATCTAACTGGCATCTGAGAGCTGCGTCGTTCCACCCAGACGGAACGCACCAGCGACGAAATTCGGAGCAAAACTCCTCCTCTGTCTTCTCTGCCTGCCGCTAGGTGGTCAGCTGAGCCTCTGCCACAGCTTCCCTTTCTGGGTCATTAAAGAGTACCCCTAAAGCGGCAAAGAACCTGTCCACAGAAGACAGTTCAGGTGAGTCATGCGGTAACGAAAATGCCCACTCCTGGGGGGGACCCTGCAGTAAGGACATAACAATTCCCACCCTTTGTACCTCATTCCCTGAGGTAAGTGGGCAGAGCCTAAAATACAGGCGACAACCCTCTCTAAATGCCACAAAGGCCTTTCTGTTACCTGCGAACCTGTCAGGCAACTGGATAGGGGGTTCCACGGAGGGGAAGGTAATGCAGGGACCCTCTGACTTGGGGTAGCCTCTGTTGTTCTACCCTCAGCGCCAGATTCCTGGACTAGCTGGGTAAGCTCCTGCATCTGCTCTACCAGAGCTGTCATGGGGTCCATAGTGATGGTAGAGCAAGTAACGGTTTCGGCCTGTGATTAATGTCACGTCAAGGGAGGTGCAGTGAGCCCAAACTGGAACCCAGCCCACTGTCCCTGCCTACTTGACGTGCTGCCGTAGGTGGCAGACGGCAACTGGGCGACAGTCCCTGCTCTGCTAAAGTGCTGGGGCCGTCAGGAGGAAGAATAGTCAGACAGTCCGGGTCAATATCAAATAGGAACTCCAAAGCCACAAATAGAACCAGAGGAATAACCGTAAACCAGCCGAGGTCAAACACGAACGGGAGCGAGCTACAAAATCAGGAGACAAGCCGGGGTCAGGAGAACAAGCCGAGGTCAGGTATACGGATAAGCAAAACACAATAACTGAACAAGAAAACACGAGGTAGCCAGGAATATCATAGGCGCAGCACCCAGCCTTCAGGGAGTTTAAATGGGATTCCTGGATACTGCCCCTGCAGCTGATTGGAGTGGCCTCCGGGTCCTCCCATTGGCTGGTGCAACTCGCCCCTGTCACTCACAGAGTTGTCAGCAGCAAGTGTATCAGGGTGGGATCGTGCATCAGCTGATGCAGCCTGTCTGCAGTCTGAGCACAGCCCAGCCCTGACAGTCTTATTCTGGGTTAAGCAGTCCAGTAGGCAGTGTTATTATTGATTGACAGCCTTCCTTGAGTATGTATACAGAGATAGCTGTAAATCACTGATAAGACCGCCCACTGGACTCCTTAACCCAGAATAAGCAGGGATTTAAATGAGTAAAATACTACTGGACTTCTTAACCCAGAATATGCAGGAATTTAAATGAATAACGTTCTACTGACTCTTTCCCCACAGAACAATATATCAATCTGCTTAGCTCTTACTTATCTATATTATGATGTATGCAGATCAGATATCATTTTCAGTGTGACCGGTTCCCTTTAAGGCTGTAATAGCAAGTAGGGGCTCCTTGAATATGTTGGAGAATAAGTATAGTTTGTGGCAGTGAAGGTCCTATGGTGGGGGCTGGGCTCCACAAATGGATGGTTCAGACTGAGCATAGGTAATTAATATATTGGCAGAGCAGTCTCAACAGCATTATGGGCCCCTGGGCAGAGCACTGCAGTGGGCCCTGTCCAAATACATAACATCACACTAGGTCATGCCTCTAGCCATTCCCAAGCACACCCATATTATCGCGCCACTTATGTCGGGCAGCCTGACTGGCAGGGCAGGAAGCCTTTGGCTCCCTTCTCCACCATGGTTTTTATTTGTTTGCACATCCTAAAAACACGCAAACCGTAAAATAAGCAAAGCCAACCATGGGATTATGGTTATTTTTCTTGTATTCCTGGGACAAGCAAACTTCACCTGGGACCCCTATACTTGTGGGGCCCCCGGGCAACTGCCTAGTGTGCCCAATAGAAAAGATGGCCCTCTATATTGGTGCCTCTGAGTTAATGCTCATCGGCTTCGGGCAATAGAAAATTTTGGGGGTGCTCAGGATCAGTAAGGAATAATCTTTTGGGGCTTCGGGGACCTCCCTTGTTTATCGGAATTGTGGGTTATGATAGGGTGTGTTTATTTTTGGTTTTGGTAAAAGGTTTATTTTGCTAATAAAATGGCAGCTGTCAAATAAATGCAATTTAATATCAAATGGCTTTAGAGCTACATCAACCTTTCTTGAAATGATGATCTGCTTTAGAAGATACTAGCATTTTCTTCCCCCAAGCTTAGGTTTACATATATAAAGCATAAAGACGACCCAAGAGGGCTCTGACATACCGAGCTAGCAGGAACTACAGATAACTTCTGCTCCATGGACTTCATCACTTTTTATTTTTCTCTTCGTGTTCATTAGCTATCTGTACCTTAAGTTTCTGCACCTATAAGCTATTGAAATCCTAGACTGTCAGGAGAGTGGTCTTCACCATTCTATAGGAGTACTAAAGTTTATGCCCCTTAATCAGTGGTTACCTTCCTTTTGAGAATTTGCAATATGCCTGTCAAGGGAGTAGTCATTGCTCACAGGGCAAAAATTTCAGCACTCTCCACTGTTAACAATTGAGTGGCGGAGACCGCCCACTTGACAGTCTGGGTTTTTTAATGTCAAAAATAAAAAGCTAAAATGCTGCAGCTATCTGTAAATGATGCTCACTTTGTATAATCATTGTATAATAAAAATCTTTAAAGGGGTTTTGCCAGGGCGTGCCTTATCTGCTAAGAAGCTAATGTAAACAAGCCATACTGAGCTGAAAGAGTGAGAGACACAGCCAGAGCACAGAGCCATGCATAAGGGATCGTGTGAAATGTTCACTCAAATAATCAAACTACAACTAGTGGATTCTGTATACAAAAGACAACACCTTTTCTCCACAGCAGCTTGAAAGCTTCTTCATGTTCTCCGTCATCAGATAAAGCAGGGATCTACTCAGATAATCACACTACAACTATTGGATTCTATATACAAAAGACAACATATCTCTACCCGGTGCCTTGAAAGCTTCTTCAGCTCCCTTTCATCAGATAAGAAGTGTTCTCTGCGCAAGCCCGGCCAGCAGCTCTTGTCAGGTCGTATCTAATAGAAGCTTTTAAGTAACTAAGGGCAGGTAAGGCAGCAAGTAGCGCTCTCAGACTGCAATTTTTGTAATCACATATATTTAGAAAAGTGATTAAATACCCATTTTGGAGGATCCCACGTCAACATTACATCGTGGCAAAACCCCTTTAAGCTTTTGACCATCCTTTTTGCTGTCAGTGAATGGAGACATAGCAGAACCAATGTTGTATATATCTTCTTTTCTGTTAAACTAATTTTATGAAGGTTCTCTATAATATACAACATGGAAGTGGGTGAAAAACTTTGAACATGTCACCAACAACCCATCCAATACACACAGGCAAAGAAATCAAACCATAGATGTCCAAAAATTGTGTGTACTAATAAGAAATGACACAGAGAAAAAGTATTGAACACCTGAAGAAAGAGAGGTGCAAAAAGCCATGGAAAGTCATGATACCAGCTGAAATCTATCAGTAATTAGAAATCAATACTGCCAATATCAGTTGATGCAACTGATGGCCTAAAAAAGTGTCTCATTACCAAGTTGCCACACAAGAAACAACTAATTATGAGTAAAACCAGTGACCTGTCTCAAGAACCTAGCAACCTTATTGTTGCAAAGCATACTGATGGCATTGGTTCCAAAAGGTTCCAGTGAGCACTGTTAGGGCCATAAAAGTGAAAAGAACATAATTTCTCTATAAACTGGCCACAAACAGGTGCTCCTGGCAAGATTTCAGACAGAGTAGTGAAAAGAATTATTACAAAAGTTGTCCAAGAGCCAAGAACTACCTGTGGAGAGCTACAGAAAGACCTGGAATCAGCAGATACAATTGTTTCAAAGAAAACAATAAGTAATGCACTCAACCTCCATGGCCTGTATGCACGTACACCAAGCAAGACTCCGTTGCTGAACAAAGAGCAAGTTCAAGGGCGTTTACAGTTTGCTCAACAACATTTACACAAGCCTGTGAAATACTGGGAGAATATAATCTGTTTGGATGCCATAATACACACAATGTTTAGAGGCCAAAAGCCACTGTATGTAAGCCCAGAGACACCATAAGAGTGAAGTTTGGAGGTGAGAACGTCCTGGTGTGGGGCTGTTGTTCATCAGACGGCACTGGGAAACTTCATATAATTGAAGGAAGGATGAAGGACAAATCTACTGAGACATTCTTGATAAAAATCTGCTGCCATCTACCAGGATGATGAACATGAAGCGAGGGTGGACATTTCAGCAAGACATGTTTCAATGAAATAAAATAAAGCTGCTAGAATGTCCCAGCCAATCACCTGACCTAAATTCAACAGAAGGAACTAAAGCTCAGAGTTCAGAGAAGGAGCCCACCGAATCTTTAGGATTTTGAAGAGTGTTTGTGTAGAAAAAACCCCACACGAGCAATGCATGCGACTAGTTTCTCCATACAGGAGGCATCTAAAGTCGTCATCACCAACAAAGTATTAATTACATTTCAGTGTTCAATACTTATTCCCTGTGTCATTTCTCATTATTACACACAATTTCTGGATTTATAGATTTCATGTCAATATCACCTAGAGTATATTAGAAGTATATTTACTTAGAAAATCAGTGACATGTTCAATACTTTTCTTTTACCCGTTGCATGTACAAAATTTCATCACAAACCCATGGGGCTCCATGATCCTCGGTGGGTCATCAAAGACAGAGTTCTACAACTGTAATGTATGGTAGACACAATGGGGTTCTGGTACTTATCATTGCTGCTGGCCTCTCCAAGTTCTATCTTTTGTCTTTTCAATTTATTCTCAACAGCCACGATAGGAAGTATAAATCCCTTTTGGAGCACAACATGAGTCTGCAATTTATTTTAATCTCTTATCTGAGTATCCCCTTCAAATTTTACAATTAATTCACATCCTGTGCCTAACCTCCAAGATTCCTCATAACCTCACACCCACCAAGAAAGTCAATTTAATTACCAATTTAATTCTCACTGCACTCATCCGATCTTCTATAGAGACGGCATCCTGCATAATGTGCTACTCCCAATCTCTATAATTTACTGTCTTTCTCTCTTTGTATTCACAAATTTTAAGCTGATGTTCTTTAAGAAAACAATAACGGAAGGTAACACCTTCTCCTATACCATCGACATAGTGTTAATTAATGCATCTTATTCTGACTTCTATTCCTCTTATTCCCCAGTTATTAAATTATTTTGGAGACTTAAAGGGGTGTTCCTACCATAAAATTTAGTGGTATATTGATAGGATTGTCTCAATCTGACTGGAGATAGGAGGTGGATCCACTGGGTCACTATAGAGCGTTGACATAACCTATGCCAGGGAACAGAGTCTAAGGGTATGTTCACACGGCGTGTTGGATCCATAATGGAATACGTTTATAGATGTGTATTTGGATCTGTGTTTCTAACCCTAAACGGAGCCAAATACCCTTCAAATAATGTGCAGTGTGATTTACATTGCTTTTAATGTAAAACACGTATCTGCGTTCAGACAAGTGATCGTCTTTGTAATGCGTCTTTCGGAACCGTTCTAAAAATTGACATGTCAATTCTTGATTTGAAAGACGCAGCAGACGCCCTATATAAAACTATAGGGTATGTTTCTGCTGCAGCAACAACACATCCGAACACGCACCTGTGTGTTGGATGCGATTTACCCAGCACTGTTGAATGCGTTTTTTGGATCCAAACACGCCATGTGAACATACCCTAAGGAGCCCCCGGCTTTCACCAAAGCCCACCACAAAGCAGGCTGGACTTGGATGCGGTGAAGTACCAGGTCGCTACCCCCAGCATAAGTCCTCCAGGTGACAGAAGCCACTTACCTGGGGATGAAACTGAGGTGGGGTCCAGGAACAGTCAAATGGTCAGGACAGACAGCGTGCTAGCAAGGTCAGGGTTCAGACATGGGGTCAAGACAGATGGCAGACAATGGGACTGGTCAGAAATGGAGCAAGGATTCTGCAATGAAGGCAACAGAAACAAATCAGGAATTAGGTAACACAGGCAAAGGACACTGATGACTTGGCAAGGAGCAATGGGGCAGGTGCCCTGAAATAGGAAATAGAAAAAGATGATTGGTCGTGGAATGAAAGATCTGGCACATACGGCTGCACAGAATGTAGAGGAGCAGCAGATGGGATAGCACACTGATGGAGAGAGAGGGAGAGATGAATATGGCTTTGGGGTAGTGGAGCTTGGGACTGGGCATAACTGTGGAATGGCGGGCAGACCACAGTGCGTCCCAGAAAAGCAGAGGAATAGATGCGACCGCGGGCTGGAACATGGACCGCAGCGCATCTCGTTATAAGTATATTCCAATCAAAGTTTGATAGGTGTAGGTTCCACCTCTGGGAACCGCACTTCGCAACAAGTCCCTGAAAGTTTAGAACACAGCAAGCTTGTGCATGACTCTCCATTATGTTCTATGGGAGTTTTTAGTACAGCCAAAGGCATACCATTCACTTGTACCCGGAATTCCCATAGAACAAAATGGAAAGTCGTGCACAAGTGTGTCTGGCTCTTCATTATGAGCCAAAACTTTCAGGGGCCAATTCCTGAGATAGGTGCAGGTCCCATCTTTGGGGGTACTTACCAAACTTTGATGGCATATCCTATAAATATGGAATCAAAGTTTATGGTGGGAACAATGACTACCTGGCAATGACTTCCTATTTTTTTATTATTGTGAGTCACATTACAGTTTTGGTATACAGTGCTAGCATCCATCTGAGTCTTGATAAAGTTATCCCAATGTATATCAAGGCAGGGCCAAGGCAGAACCATAAGGGTCTGTGGGGCAAACATAGTCTCCTTTGGACTACCTATGCTCTATTTCCCACATTTTTACATTTTATGTACTAAACAGAAGTGTGCTAGATCTCACTTTTGTGTTGAGTACATAAAACATGTAAGTTTGGAAAATAGAGCAAAGGTAATCCAAAAGAGAGTCCTTTAGCTCTATAGATTGTTTTGGCTCTGCTTCAGGGTATATGCCAGGACACCTTTTTCAAAGTATCCCAACGAATCTGGAGGCTGAAACCATGATGAGATCTGCAGCTGAAGAATGTATTGATGTAAGCCATGGTATGCCCCGAATATACTGCTTATTAAAGCGTGTATCCATACGGTGCCAACCACAGCATGCAGGTCTGTGTCATATGCTCCACACAGAGTGCCAGCCAATGTGTGCCCCTATGCAGTGACAACCATGGTGTGTCTCTATACTTTGCCAGAAGTTGTGACCCCCTCCCCCCCCCCGAAACCGCCATCGCATGTGTGTGGCGGTATTTTTCCACCCACAGTGTGTCACCCTTTTAAGGTCAGACACTTTGGGCGACATGTATGTACGGGGATGCGCCAGTATCTGGCATCCTTTCAGCCCAAAAACTGGTGCAGCCTTGTTCGCTAAATTTATAATCAGGCGCACTCCAAAATTAGGCGCATTATCGGGCACCTGCAGCACTTTGTAATGCGCCTAAGACGTAGGGACGTGTTGCACCACAACAATATGAGTCAACTATATAACTGTAGAACGGCAAATCCAAGCGCATTACTACTGGAACACTTTAAAAGTGGTTTCACTGAACCAGAGTGTCACTTTTGTAGCTAAAAAGTGCTAAATCTATGACCCGCAGTAGAACAGGATCATAGATTCAGGTGCATTCTACACTGCTAATGCGCACAGAAAAATGGCATCTGGGCGCCAAAATACATACATGTCGCCCTTTGTTTATTCAGTACAGTGCTGGACACAGAATGCTATCACATAGTGTCCCCTTCATGAGTGTAATCGGGCAGTACTCCTGTCACAAATTTAAAAAGAAAGTTGCCCATTGATATGACACAAGATAGGAACTGGTACCGGGCAGGGGCCCAGATATTTGGGCTGTATTGGACGCTGAAATGACTTAGGGCAGCTCTGGTCTTCATACATTGGTAGCAGCATGACCCTATACACTGCTGGTCACTGTGTACATTCATATAATTCCAGCCACAATAGTCCCTCATTGTATGACAGATGCGGTGTGTCCGCTACACAATGCAAGCTACAGTGTGACCCCATACGTTGCCAGTGCTCAGAAAATGGTAGACAGAGTGCCACTTTTACATTTCCAGATATGGTGTTCCCCTTTGTACTCCTACCACATCATAACCCTCTCCAAGCACAATGTCCTCACTTCCAGCCACAGCTTATTAGGGAAGAGAAGGTTAGTATGTTTTAGGTATTTGTAATATAAGTATCAGTTATATTAACCAGCTCCTGTCTGGGCCACTTAACCCCCTTCCTGACCAGGCACTTTTTTATTTCCATAGTACACACCAGTTTGATGCTATGACGCTTTTCTGCACTTGGCTATTATACTAGTTTTTATGCCTTTTTTCCATCTTAGATTAGGCTTTATTTTTATGAAATTTTTGCTTTGTTTTTTTATTGATGTGAAGAATTCCAGGTAGAACCATGTTATTCCTCATTGGGCCTTTATGACACCTGGATTCTTTGAGGCTCGACTTTGCTAGTGATAAATAATATTCCACATGAAGCTGCTTCCCACTTTCTAGAAGAATGGTTAACAGATCAGCTTTGCAGGATTGAGTACTGGGGACAAATCTCCAGTCAAAGTTAAGGAAGGAGGATTAAGTCTCCAAATAATTTACTTGAGTCATTATTGTGCATTAATACTGCAATACTCATTTATATTTTATTAGCAGATCTGCAGCTCCAATGTAAGTTAGTGAAGTTAAAAGATGAAAACCTGAAGAAAAATATCTGCTTTACATCGGTGCTATCAGAAAGTCTTCCCTTCTCCTCCTGTGTCGGGAAACCTTATGTGCTATCTTTATAGAGACGGCAGATTTAATTAGAGATTTATTTGCATTTAATTACTTTGCTGCTGGCTACAAATCACACACATTACTATATGTGTATAACTAACAATTAGAAATGATAGAACTGTGCAAAATAAAAGAAAAACAGCTGCAACTAGCAGTATAAGTATAAAAGGAAGTGTCCCAACAAGATAAGTGCAATTTAGAGGAGGAAGTACCATTTACATCTATGGCTTGTTACAGGAGGGCATGTTTAGCTCCTAATTGCCATTGTCCATTGAAAATGGACGTGGGTACATTTGTCCTCCTTCCTGGACCACATGTGCCCACATCAAACACAGCTCAATGTCATTATCAGCAGTCTGTCATATCATGCAGCTATATTTCCTCAGGTATTCTCAATGTATTTCGATACAACTTTCAAGATGCAATGATGTTTCTGATGTTAATCAGAAACAAAAACTGTGGATCCAGTCCTCCCAGCTAACCGGTAAGTGAAGTAATATGAATAAAAATGTAAATAAAAAGTTTTTCATTTGGGCGTTCAAGGAATATACACTCCGTGTTACAAACGCTTCGGGGATCCATCTTGGGGTCCGCTCTGATGGTCCCAGAGGATCTAACAATTAGCAGTGGATTCCACTGCTCGCTGTGGAACACGGAGCGGGTTAAAATGGGGGATCCCCGCTCGTGTTTCCAAGGCACGGGGTTCGTCTTGAAAAAAATTTGGGTTTGTGTGAACAAGCCCATGAAATTAAAACAGAACGCTAAACAAGCGCAATATTCGGCTCAAACAGGAAATCTATGCGTTTCGGACATAAAAAAGCCCTTAGTCATGGCATGAAGAAAGAGTATAGAAATTCCCTATTTAAAAAACAGAGAACAAAATACAAAAATGTAAAAAAAGATGGGGGGTAATCCCCAAGCCATTCAATTGTTTAAGAAAAACATTTTAATGATGGGAAAAAACAGCTAAAAAAAAACAACAGATTGAAACAAAACATACAATTTGACACACAATAGAGAAGTTAAAAGAGTTTAACCCCCCTTCACGCCCCTGGCCCCTTTTTCCCAAAACCCAGGTGGTTTGGGGGAAACGCCCTGGGTATGGAAACGTCCGGGGTTTTCGCGCGAACTTAAGGTGAGTTCGCGGTCGGCGCGGGTGGTCCAGCGTATTTTAAGTGACTTCCCCGCGTGGGCCCCCGACCCGGACGCTCCGGGGGGGGGGGGGGGGGGGGGGGGGTTAACCCCTTTAAATTTATGCGACGATCGGGCCTAATAAGAGGACCAGGGTGGATCGTCCTCCGGTCTCTTCGGGCGGGCAGCAGGCAGGGAAAAGGACGATCCGTGCGCCCCTGTCCTACGACAACCGGAGGGCAGGGGAATGCCTTGGGTTGCGTGACGTCACGACCCCCGGCCGTGCCCTGTGGGCATGACCCCATCGGATGACAGTTCCTAGGAACCAGTCATAGCAACAAGTATGTATGTTCCTTTGAATGAGAGATCTAAAGATCTCTCATTAAATCCCCCATGGGGGAAAAAAAAAAAAAATAACGTGAAAAAAAAAAAAAAAAAAAGTGAAAAACATGAAAACACAAACACAAAAAAAAAAAAAAAAAATACGAACCGCCCCCTTTTCCCCCTTTTCAAACGCCAAACGCCCAAAAATGACAAAATAAATAAAGTACCCCCTTTTGGTATCGCCCCGTGGGAACGCCTGCCCCATAAATTGTCAGTTAATTTAACCGTAGGTGAACGCTGTAAAAAAAAAAAAAAAAAAAAAACAAACAAGAAATTTAAAATTATTTTTATCCCCTCAAAATGGAATAAAAAACGATCAAAAAACTCCCAGAAAAGCCAAAGTTGTACCAAATTAAAAAAGTCGTTCATCCCCCAAAAAAAAAATTATCAGCTTATACGGAAAAAGAAAATGTATAGCTTAGAAAAAGGATGCATAAAATTGTTTTTAAACCTAAAAAACACTTTTCTTTTTTTTTTTAATTGCTTCAGCTTAAAAAAAAACTATAAATAGGGTATCGCCTTTTTCGAGCGACCCAAAGAGTAAAGTAAAATTAACCGGAACTGCAGGGAGCCCT
>JAODAL010040777.1:0-36558 GCA_025379985.1 Phyllomedusa bahiana
GCGTGGGAGAGGGAAGCTGTGTTTTTAAACCTCCCCGGCCCCTTTTACCCCTACTTTTTAACACAACCATTTAAATACAAAAATTATAAAAACACTGTAAATCTTTTTTTATTTAACCCTAGGGGGGCCCAAGGATCTGTTCTAAAACCCCCATTTCGACCAAAAATGTAGCAATTTAGTGGTCTATAGAATGGATTGATCCATAACCGTCCAATGCCCAGCAAACTAATATTAGAGGTATCCCCTCCTGTACATTACGTATGTAAATAAATCAACGAGGTACCCCTTTCCCTGTTTAACTGAATACTTGTTCTTTTATTTTTTTGGGTATGGGGGGTCTAATTTTTTCCCCAATATAAAGTGGTTACAACTAAACCCATAGTGACATCCACTAAAAATTTTGATTTGCATGAAATAAAAATTTTTAAAAAAAATTTTTTTTTGAAATTTAAAATTATATTTTTTTTTACTATTTTGGACATAAGGGAAAATTACCACTTTATGGTTCCAAATGGAGTAGATCTAAAAACCAAATTTTTTTTTTCTTTTTTAATCTCTTCAAATCTCCCCCCCTAACTAGTTATTACAGACCCTTCTCCAAAAAGGTATACAAAATAATTAGTATTCCAAAATTTAGAGAAGGTTATTTCCAAAAAGAGTTTCAAACCCATATTGGTATTTCTTACCGAAGGTGCATAGAATTTGGACCGTCCCCGGGAGTTCCCCAAAAGTTGCCAGTAGAGGTTCGTTACGGAACCATCCTCAGTTTGGCTGGGTTTTGGGGGCTTACTTACTAATGACCTTCATTTTTTCTTACACCAAAACTTACTTCAAAATTAAAAAACATTAATGTTTGTCCCGGAAAAAGTTTTGGGAACAAGTGAGTTTTAGCTTGTACACAGGTATACATAGAGATGGTATTTCAGAAATTTAAATTGTTTTTTTGAGATCTAATAGGAACCTGGACATGGATTTTTTTGGGAATTTTTGGAAATTCTATTGGAACATAATACATTTTTTTCAATAATCAATGGTATATACAGTGCACTGGCACCGCGTTTGGGAACGCCCGTCGCACCCACTTTTGCTAATTTTTTCTTGCCATATTGGGGAAGACAATACATTTTAAAATGTAAAAATCCATATATTAAATATATACAGCACTGGTTCAAGATTTATCGATGACGTGCTAATAATATGGTCGGTTTCAGAATCCCAATTTCATAAATTTTGTGCAATACCATAAATGTAATGAGGGTTAACATGGAATTTACAGCAAACTTTGGAGGTAGTAAAGTTTGTATACCTGATGTAGATGATAGAAATTAAAAAATGAGGCATTAAAAACAAAGGGGTTTAAATGGGAAAAATCTAACGCAACAAATTCGTTTGTTAAAATATGATAGTTTCCATCCTCGAAAGGGGACAAAATTCACTCCCATATGGGAATTTTTTTGAGGTTAAAACGGAACAGTGAGTACAGTGACTTTATAGAACAGTCAGTGGATTTAAAGGAGAGATTGAGATCGCGAGGTTACAGTGAGAATGTAATTTCAAAAGCCTTTACTAAAGCAAGAAAACAGGATAGGAAAAACGACTACTGAATAGGAAGAGAAGAGTAAACGGATGGAGGGGATTGTCTTTTCCTTTTCAATATAGTGATCTTTCCAAATTACATAAGAAAAAACAGTAAGAAAATATTGGCATATTATTGGGGGCAGATACTGATTTGAAGGTTTAGAACAGCTGACCCCCCCTGGGTCTCATCAGGAGATGTAGGAACTTGCGAGATAATCAGTAGGGGCAGATTTTGAAGAGATTAAAAAAGAACAAAAAAATTGGTTTTCAGATCTAGTCCTATAGATAACCATAAATGTTGGTAATTGCTCCTTATGTCCTAAAATAGTGACAAAAAATAATATAGATTTAGGACCTGTTCAACATACAGTAAGAGATTTTATTACATGCAAATCAAATTTTGTAGTGTATGCACTATGGTGTAGTTGTAACCACTATTATATTGGGAAAACAATTAGACCCCTATACAAAAGAATAAAAGAAACATATTAATTCAGTTAAAACAGGGAAAAAGGGGGGACCCGTTTGATTGATCACATACGTAATGTTTCATGGAGGAGATACCTCTAATATTCAGTTTGCGGCATTGAACGAGGTTATGGGATCAGATGCCAATTCTGATAGACACACTAAATTGCTACAATGTGAATCGAAATGGATTCTTAGAACAGATGCCTTGGGTCCACTAGGCTTAAATGAAAGGAACGATTTATCAGTGTTTTTCTAATGTTTGTATTTAAATTGTGTTGTGTTAAAAGGTACCGGGATACAAAGGGTGCGAGGGGAGAGTTAAATAGCACAGCTGTGCCCTCTCCCAGCATGCCTTGGACAAAGCGCTGGTTGGCGTGAAACGGCCATAGTCTAGGATCATTGTAATTGTCCACGGATATCTTTTACTGAGTAAATGCTAAAAAACGTAGACTGGTGAGTGCCGCTCTGATTCCTTCTCTCTCATATATGGATTATTGCATGCATTGCTCTTCATAGAGCTGAGCACCACCAGTATTGGAAGGATTGCATTATGAAAAAAAGGACTGATACTGAAGCTGTGTTGTTTTGGGGAAAGGGGGGCCGCCTCGTTTTTTTCTACTTCATTTGGGTCTTTTTTTTTTTTTTACCCTTTAAAAGAAAAAATAAAAAAAACAATAAAAAAAAAACAGGAGAGTTATTCCCTACAGTGTATGAACCAGATTTAACCAGCAATCAATTTGACTATATACACTAAAATATTTACATAAAATAGTCACTACGGATGACCCCAGAGAGAGCATAGGATAGTCTGGGGGGGGATTAAATTTATGTCACGGTGGCCCTTCCTTCTAACCTCAGTTACTTCTCTGTAGTCACACACAATTGAAGTAGGGGAAACACTGCAGGTGCGAGGAAAGATAGGAGTTTAACCCTCGATTGCCTGGGGCATCTCTTTTTTGGGCTGATGTTATCCCTTTCACTCCCTGTAGACTTTGGGGAATTTTTGTTCATGGTGTTGGTGCAGCGGATAATAAGCAAGCAGGAAGATGGAGGGTGGAAACAAAAGCGCAATTCTGCATAAAAAGGGTTTGACACCAATTCCGGCCCACACAATACATATCCTCAACCCCATGTGAAGAAGGTTTGGGGAAAAGGTGTAGAGTTGGGCGGGGAGACATACTAAATCCCAACTGCCTCTAAAGGGGGAAATATTCTTTTTTTGCTCCTCAGGATTTCAATCCTATAGAGTCTCTTTACCCTATAGCGGGGGACTCCCACCTTTAAGTGCTGTTTTGGGCTGAGCCCTCCGAACGAGAAGCAAATATTGAAAATGGCTTTGTTCCCCTGTCCCAAAGGCCCAGGGTCGATCCCCACACTCCTAGATAGACCAAACTGTCTTTCTACCTCCAATCCCTTTTAACTGTCTTCAACATCCACGTCTGGCATGAGATCTTTCCACTCCCTAGTACAATCAGGAGCTAGGTGTTTAGGTGTTGAAAAATGTGGTGTGAGGTGCACTTGGGGGCAAGAAACTGAGCCCTTGCTGACACAGGGGATGACACAAACCTTTCCTAAAGATACATAACAAATTATATATATATCATATAAATTACATACTATACAGTGAAAGAAGCATCCCTACTCACAATATGTCAGGGATTTGGGCACATCAATACAGCAGTGAGGCCCTGCCCCTGGTCCCACCCTGTCCCTGCCTTTTTGGGGGGCCCATCCTTAATAGGCGGGCCCCCCGGAAGACAGCGACTACATGAGCCAAGTGCAAGACAGACAAGGGCAAACAAACACAAAACAAGTAAGGTGGTCAGGCGGTCCCCAAACAATAATAAAGGGCAGCGAGGTACAAAAAAGTCGAAAGAAGGGGGAAACGAGTCCAAGCAAAAGGTCAATACTGTCGGGCGCCATACAAAATCACGGGGAGAGAGGCAGAAGCACAACAGGGTCAGATAACAGAAAGGGGAGCAAAAGGAAACGTAGAAGGCAAAAAAGACCTCTGTAGCAGGGAAAGATGGGAAATGAAAAGAACCTTTAAATAGGGAAACCAAGAAGGGGAGAATTAGGCCATAGGTGGAAAGAAAACAAACCCCAGGGAACGAAGGTTTTTCCACAAAAGGAGAAAAAACCCTTTAACTCAAAGAGTGCTGGAGGGTTCTGGCAAAAAATCATGTAAGAAAAACCAGGGTTTTCCCTTGCAACGGCCAAGGGCCGGCGACCAGACCCAAAGCTGAGGTTGTCAGGGAAAGAATTTTCAGTACCCCCCTTAGGAGGGTCCACCCACCCTCAACAGAACCCCTGGTTAAATTGTGATGGGCTTGACCAGTTTTACCCTTTTTTGGCTGGGAGCACAATTTGCTAAAGGGACTAAAAGAAACTGAGCTATGATTGAGGTCTGGGTTAGGCGCTTTTTATTGATTTGTGTTTTAAATATGAAGTTTTAGAAAGAGTCTTATGGACTCTAGCACCAGACTGTGCACAATCGATTAACGGTGGATTCTATTTTGGTTTCGGACAATACCCGTAGCGGCCGAGAGTGTAGATAGATGAGATGAGAATACTACCTCATAGCAAAAGGGAGACAGCAGTTAGACGGAGCAGAACTTCTGTGAATCGGTAGTCAGAAACACTATTCGGAAGAAAGAAAAGAGATTTTCAGAGAGTTCCTTATTATACAATTGCATAGAATCTTGCATGTGAGAGGCAGACTAAAGTTGAAAAGCTTGCCTACCAGATGAGGTCTATGAGTACAATCAGAGGCTGGTGCGGAGGCAGATTAAGTGGAATATCTCTGCTATCAAGGACGTCAGATCTAGCTCATTCTGAAGGATATTTTGAGTATTAATTACCGCACACACCAGGGATCAAATAGGAGTCTTCAAATAAAGAACACGAGTCACCCATTGATCAGCTCAGATAGTTCTCCAGTAAACAATGGATTATGGAGGCGAGAGAGCCAGGGACAGCCAAGAATATTATCCGCAGTGAGTTTCTTCACGACAAAAACCAAAAGTTTTTCCAGATGAAGTCGAACAGTCCAACATTCAAAGGAGATTTCAGCCAGTACGAAATTTGATTCTTCCCCGAGATTAGGGGAGGTAGAATTACCCCTGAAAGTCCAAGAGAGAGAGGTAGAACTGTCTAAATGAGAACTAGTTCAATAGTTATCAAGGCCTGGACAACAAGAGACATGAACTAATAAAACTATCGCTGCGCTGAATACAATGAGAGATAGCTTGGCAAGCGAAGTTCTTAGAAGTTAGAGAACCATAGAATACAGGCAAAGGTAGACAACTTATTACCAGAGGGAGGTACCTGTATACAGAATCACCTTCCTGGAAAGTAACTCAGGCGTTTAGGTTATCTTGAGGAGAGATATTTAGATGTCATTAATATTAATAATTAAAAAAAATAATATAAAAAAATTTATTATTTTACAAAATGAAAAAAAAAGATACATTATTATTATAATAAAATTATTAAAAAAAATTATCAATAAAAAAAAAAAATTAATTAAAAATTTTTAATAAACTAATATTATTATCAAAATATTTAAAAGTTTGCATTAAAAATAATTTAATCTAATAAATTTTGAGGGGCATCAAAATACTTATTAATTATTATTGAGTAAAAAATCAACAATAATATTATTAAATATTTTATTGGATTGTGTGCCTGTGCGGTTCTAGGGGGACAATATATAATAAATATTATATAAAATAAAATAACAACATCCTTATATAAAAAAATAAATAAAAACTATAAATATATATGTATTAAAAATTATATAAAAATATAAATATTATTATGTAAATATATATAAAATAAATCATAAAAAAAAATAATAAAAAATTTATAAATAACATTTATTCTCAAAATTATCAATAATAAATAAATAATATGGGCAGTAATTATAAGAAAAGAAATAAAAAAAAATAAAAAATGGGGCGGTTGGTACGGGAGTGTTTGGTGAAGGTTAATTTAGTGTGCCGGGTTGCGGAGGTAACCAAATAAATTAAAAAAATAAAAACACTTAAAAAAATTAAAAAATTGTGACAAATTACAATTTGGTGTAGTCATAAAAAAGAAAATTATTTTGAAAAAAAAGGCAAAAATAAAACAAACAGTAAAAAAACAAAAAAATAAAAAAAATAAAATTAAAAAAAAAAAATAAAAAAATAAAAATAATAAGAAAAAAAAAAGAACAAAAAAATTAGGAAAATAAAAAGAACAAAAAAAAAAAATAAAAAAAATAAAATCAATAAAAAAAAAAATTATAAAAAAAATAATTGGCAGTATATAATTGCTATTATTAAAAAAATTGGAGGGTGGTTAGCCGCAAAAACAAAAAAAAAATATTATAAAACAATTAAAATAAAAAAAAAAAAAAAAAAAAAAGAAACATTGGGCATTTGGCCTAGGGTTTAGGGGCCAGGTTATTTTTGTCTCTTTAAATAAC
The DNA here is from genome assembly GCA_025379985.1 of Phyllomedusa bahiana. Classification (NCBI taxonomy): domain Eukaryota; kingdom Metazoa; phylum Chordata; class Amphibia; order Anura; family Hylidae; genus Phyllomedusa; species Phyllomedusa bahiana. The sequence goes on from JAODAL010040777.1 coordinate 6,521, forward strand.
ATAAATAAACAATTGGCGGCTAAAAAAAAATTCGGACACTTTTTTGCCTATCCCCCACCCTCGTTAGCCGCCCTTTCTCACCGCCTGCTCTCCTGCCCGCTCCCCCCCACCCCCCGGCCCCTCCTTCCAGCCACCTGCTACCCACTCTTCTCCCGCACCCCCTCCTCCACCCCCCCTGGCCATTTCTCTACTCCCCCCTGGACAACTCCTCCTAAATACCCTCCCCCCCAGGCCTCCCCGGGCCCTAATCGGACAGTCTCCCAGAAAATGGTCGGGTTTTCTGATAAAAGTACAAGGCATTCTCCAGTGATGTCTCCTCAGGTGGCAAGGCAGAGTAAAACCAACACCATGGGTTCTTTTCAGGAATTGGGTGATGAGGAATAGCAGGAGGAGAATTTTCAGAGAAGGTAAAACAGGAGGTTTTTACAGAAAAATTTGACTTGAACATGAACAGTCGACCCCCCTTGTTTTTCCCTGTGTCTTCTCTTAGCTTCTGTCATAGTCACGGCTAGAGTCATAAGTCATTAAATGTCTCAGGGGTTGGATGGCTGACCAATAGCAATCCTTTACCGCATATATAGACTTTTCTTAAGAGGGTTTTAAGGGGTGGCAGAACCACCCGGTCATGGTACCCCTTGGCGGAATCAGAACAATAGTCTTCACCGAGCGGCGGCCTTCTGAATAGATAGCAGGTTGAGTTTATTGCCATGCCACACGAATTGGGGATTGTCGTAGACATGGCCTAAAGCCATGAAAAAAAATCTGTAATCAAATACATTCTGGGGCTTCAGGGGGCATAGCTAAAGCCCAATCCTGAGGTGGGCCCTGGAGGAGAGACACCACAATCGGAAAAACAGGTGACAGGATTCCCTGAAAGTTCGGAACCTGTCTGGGTTTCCATCAAAGCGATCCGGTAAAAGCATCTTAGATTTGTAACGACGCTAGGATTCACTCACACAGGGCAGGTACGGACACTGAAGGGGCAGCAAGACTGGGGTGCCGGGGTAGTTATGGCATCCAGACGTTGCGAGATTTGGTTAATACGCCCCGCCATGCCCTGAAACTGAGTTGTCAACTTGTCCAGGCGGTCAGTGACCGACAAGTCGGTACTCATATTAAACTGACAGGGGAGTTGATTAGGGTAAGAGCCTATTATAATGTCAGGGAACGGTCAGGGACACACATCAAGACACAGACACATGAGGCCCTGACACTGGTCCCAGCCTCTATCCCTGTCTTTTGGGGAACCCGACTCCTTAATAGGCCGGCCCCAACCGGAAGACTAGCGACTACACTGAGCCAAGTGCAAGACAGACAAGGACAAACAAACACAAAACAACTAAGCGTGGTCAAGCGGTCAAAGTCAGTAATAGAACGGGCAGCGAGATACAAAAACATGCGACGAAAGGGTAAACGTAGTCCAAGCAAAAGGTCAATGCCGGTCGGGCGCAGCAGTACAAAATCACTAGGCGAGAGACTGGTCAGAAGCACAACAGGGTCAGATAACAGAAGGACAGCAGAAAGGAAACGCTAGCTCCTGGAAAAAAAAAAAAAAAAAAAAAGACCTGTATAGCAGGCAAAGATGGAAGTGAAATAAACCTTTAAATAGGGAACAAAGAGGCAGATTGATGGGCCATAGGTGGGAAGAAACCAAGACCGGTAGGACAGAAGGTGTCCATCAAAAGGGAGAAAACCATTAACTCAAAGAGTGCTGGAGGATTCCTGGCCAGGGCGTTGGCTGGAATCAATCAAGCAAACAGTGAGGAGACACGTTAGCACACTAGTGAATACAATTCCAAACATATGTAAGAACCAGAGCTTCCGTCGCAACGCCGCGCGCACAGCGACATAAGCCCAAGCTGTGCTTGTCAGGCATGATCATGACACTTACAGACTACAATACTCTGTACTGGAGTATTACCCTACACCCACCAATGTTATGCATATTTCCATATTTATTTAATATTCATCACAAAAACATTTAAGGTACAAGTACGTGCTACAATTCACCTTCAGTAGCACTGTTGAAAGTACTCGCTGGTGAGCTCATACTTTCAACTGCAGCAGCTCTCTGCCTCCTTTTCTTTGTATTTCTCAGCATGTAAGCACCTGAAAGAAGTGACAGGTCACATCTATTTACAGGTGCACAGTACATGGCAAGAAATATGATCATAAAATCATCATCATCTTAACAATGATGCTGATTTTACACTTGTTTATTGATTTTATCATATTTGCTGGGCATATTTGCATGTACGCCCCTGCAAATAGGTCACGTAAACATACCTTTACACTGAACTAAGAGGAGCTATGAATGTCATGTAAGGAAATAGGCAACTCAGTAGGCCTCTGTCATGAATATAGCCTTCCTTATGTAAGGATAGTAAGGGTGTGGGATCTCCCCTACAAATGATATGATGTTATGTATATTTATATATTTTGTGTATAGAGGTGTTTAGGATAGGAAGAGTCAAAGGGGTTTTGCCACGATGTAATGTTGACGTGGGATCCTCCACAATGGGTATTTAATCACTTTTCTAAATATATGTGATTACAAAAATTGCAGTCTGAGAGAGCTACAGGCTGCCTTACCTGCCCTTAGTTACTTAAAAGCTTCTATTAGATGCGACCTGACAAGATCTGCTGTCCGGGCTTGCGCAGAGAACACTTCTTATCTGATGAAAGGGAGCTGAAGAAGCTTTCAAGGCACCGGGTAGAAATATGTTGTCTTTTGTATACAGAATCCACTAGTTCTAGTTTGATTATTTGAGTGAACATTTTACACGATCCCTTATGCACGGCTCTGTGCTCTGGCTGTGTCTCTCGCTCTCTCGGCTCAGCGCGGCTTGTTTACAATTGCTTCTTAGCAGATAAGGCACGCCCTGGCAAAACCCCTTTAATGATGATTATAGTGAATTTTAAATGTGTGCTGGTGCCAAAAACACTGTAGCACTGTATAGGCCTGCAGTCAATCAGAATGAAGATCCTGCCATGATAGGTAGAGGCAGGTCCAGTTTTGTGTGTTTAGTTGAAAGGTTGCTGTTAAACCAGTTTCAGCATCAGGATTGTCCACTTGTAGGTAATGGAACCATTCCGTACAAATAAGTGATGTATTTCCGGTGTATTTATCTATGTAGGTTGGAAGAGGGTAATCTACTTTAAAGTTGGGAACACAGAAGGAGAAAGTACAGCTGGGCTTGCAGCCAATAGGTGTGATATATAGGGGATGGGCTGCAGGTTACACAGTTATAAATGGGAGTCTGACACCTTCTATAGAGTTCCCTCAGAGGTGACAGTTGGGGGCAGTTGCCAATGACCAGTTAGTTAGATCTCCTACCCATCTGCTGGCAGTGGAGTAGTGCAGTCTGAGGTAACCAGAACAGCTTCTTAGGCTATGTTCACACGGCTTAAATTGGGATATATTTCGCCACGTACTGCGCTCAATACGTGATGAAATACGTTCCAATAATTACGGTAATCCACAGTTCTCATAGAGAACTATGGATTACGTCTCCTCTCCCTGCTCTTACAATGCGACGCACGGGGAGATAAGTGACGTGAATCATTCACAGCATTTGCGTAAACAGCGTGAGCAATGCATGTCTATGGGGCCGGCGATCGGCCGGCCCCCCCCCTCCCAGCGGGAGCTTGCGCCGATCGGTGTGAGCTCCCGAACACACGGCGTAATTGCGGGGCGTAATTACGCCCGAAAATTCTGCCGTGTGAACTTAGCCTTAGACTCACAAAACTGAATAAAAGGAACCAAGCGAGAGTAAGTGGAATAAAGCACAAAGAGAGAGAGTTGGGTACGAAGAGAGAGAAAAAGCGAAATATAAGAGAAGTAAGGAAAGGAGGTAAAAAGTGCTGCAGCCTTGAGGTGGTTAGGTCATGGAGAGGCTTGGATCACGACGGTTGGGGAATATAAGAAGCACTCAATACAACTGCAAAGTGATTGGAAGAATAGTCCAGTCACACAAAGGAGTTGGGGAGAATGCTTCTCCTGGAAGAGAGTTTTCACAGTAGTCAGGGTGGAATAGAGACCCGCTACGTACTAGGTGAACAAAGTTATACTTCTGTTGCTGAAGTGTAAAAAACAGGGAACGTTAACCCTGTCAATAAGTGTACTCAGATCTGTGCTGTATCAATGTGCAAGTCAAAAGGTGTAATGCCCTACAAATAACTGAGCTGTAAAGTAAAGCCTGAAAGATGCTAACACTGAGAGCCTCTGTGGTCTGATTTCCAAGCACTAAATCTGTCGTCCACATAAACCCGCTTCACCCCACAAGGTTACTGGACAAGTCACAGTCTAGTGAGATACCACCTACACCTTAACACACTCACCTGCCGGCGGTGAAGCGTATCAGGAAAAAGCCAGACCAATGACCTGAGTACTCACAGGAGAGACAGAAGATAGGGAGAGAGAATTACCAGTTGTGAACTCCTTGGAGTAGGATGAGATGTTAGAGAGAAAGCAGTCTGCAGTTGCCAGCACCTTGAACAGCTGGACTGGAAGAAGAGGAGTGAGTCTTTGAGGACAGACTGAGGATCTGCCTCAGTAAGGGAAAAGGAATAAGAAAAATCCTGAATTGATAGCCCCAGGGGTGCATATACAAGTAAAAGGGGGACATGTATAAAAACTGTCTTGTTCTAAGATTTTCTTTGTTGCCCATAGCAACCAATCAGAGTGCCCGTTTCATTTTTTCAGAGCACTAGATGAATTGTAAGGGGAACCAAGACAGTTTCCATACATGTGGCCCAAAGTGTCATGGAGTATGATGACTGCCTCTGAAGACTGGCATCTAGCAGTGCAGTTACAGGGTAATGGTGAAATGCAGAGTTAATTGTAAAATTGTCTACCTGTTAAAGTGACCTGAAGTGGGGAGAATCTAGAAGCATTGTAAGTAAATCTTGTAAAGGCCCCAAGCTGAGAATCTCTATGGTAACTTCTTCATTGGTGCACTATACCACCCAGTAATCCAAGAATCTGGAAAAAGAATACAGTGGAGGCGTAGTTAGGAGTCTGTCCCAGCACTCCCCATGCCTCAGCTTTCTTTCCCCTGCAGCTACAATTGACAAAAGTTGACGGATCCTCTTTTTTCCTTCAGACTTAATGGCCATATTAAAGTCACAGAAGACACTTGGGAACCTGTCTATCAGAGTGGAAAAGCACTGTTCAACTAAATAACTATCATAAAATAATACATTTCTTCAGCTGCTTTAGTGGCAAGAACAATAACCATGTAATGTATGGTTGTGTGAAGTCCTTCAGAGCATAAGCTGCTCTTTACAACAACTTAGGCTATGTTCACATGGCTGTTTTTGATTTTGTCTTCAGGGTGGTTTTCCTGCTGATTCTGCCACAAAACAGCGTAAAAAAATTACTATAAAATGTCTCCAGTTCATTTCCATTGATACCAATGTTAAAGCCATTTTACTTGCTTATTTTCAGCGCTGTTTTTTAGCACTGAAAAATAAGTGACGTCAACTCTTGAGGTGCTTTTAGCGAGTAAAATGCCCATAGTAAACAATGGAGAGGTTCAAAACAGAATCCAAAGCTCCTCACACAAAGTTTGGCATGTTATTGACATGGTATTAAACGCAGATCTGTGCTCAAAAATTGCGCAGGCAAAGAATTTGTATGGGTGTTTCAGGATTAAAACAGACCAGAAAAACCACACTGAAAACCATGCGGAAATAATCTCAAAATCACATCAAAATCTTGTATTAAAACTGCAAAATATGATGTGGTTTTATGACGAGTATTTGATGCTGATTTTGCACTTAAAAATAAATGGCCAAATGAGCCATGTAAACATAGCCTTACTCCCATTAGCCTTACTTGCCCATAGTAACCTATTGGCAAAAAAGTGAGTTTTAGACCTAAACAGATTCATACATGTGGCCCTAATTCTCTTGTAGATTCATTGCTGAATCTACCTCAGAATCAGAGGTAAATCTGACTGCAATCCTCCTTACATTGTGTCTAATAGAAAATCTGCACCGTTGTGCATACAATGCTGACTTTCCTCGGCACTGATATCTCTTTTTAGTGCTGAAAAGGAATTGACATGTCAATTCTTGAGGCAGATTCCATGGTTAATCCTTACTTCACATTACATTATTCAGGAAGCTGAAAATCTGCATTACTGGTACAGATTTTAGGCATGGATTCCATGCTGATTCAGTGCTGCAAATCAGCCTGCTGAATGTACCCAAAGGGGTGCTGTTTTACCATGCTGTTTCACAGAACCTGCTCTTCACAGGCAGCTTCAGGCTCACACTTCCTAGTTAGGCTGTGGGCATTTCTATAGCAGTAACTGGCATATCAGCTCTGTTATTTCTAGCTGAACCTGTTACAGTGACATGGGTACAAGAGGTTTGTAAACTGTAGTGCACAGGACTACAGAGCTCTAAGGGCTGGTCCCCATGGCAAGGATTATTGGTCGGCTTTTCAAACGGTTTGCAGTTTTAGAAACTGAAACTGCAACACTCCCCATAGACTTTAATAGAAAATCCTTCAGCAGTCCAAAAAACTTAGAACATGCTTATTCTTCTGCCCGTCCCCCTACGTGCCAAAAAAAGACAAAATACCGGTTGTATTTTGTCGGTGCCATGGGAATGCACCCTAAGGGCTTGTTCACACTGCGTTTTCACTCCGTGTTACAAGCGCTTTACAGATCTGTCTCTGGGACCAACAGGACGGACCCAGAGACGGATCTAAACAATTAGCAGTGAGATTCTCCCTGCTCGCTATCTGAAAAGGGCAGTGGCGTGACAGATGACAGATCACAGCTGCGCCTTTCTAAAGCGCCGCTCGGGTCCGTCAGCTGTATACGGGGGGTGGGGGGGGGGGTGGGGGGGGTGGAGAGGTCGTATTACCAGCCTAGCTGTATACTGCGGGCCGTATTTCCTGCCTAGCTGTATACTGGGGTCCGTATTACCTGCCTAGCTGTATGCTGGGGGCCGTATTACCTGCCTAGCTATATACTGGGGCCGTATTACTTGCTTAGCTGCATTCTGGGGGCCGTATTACCTGCCTGGCTGTATACTGGGGGCCGTATTACCTGCCTAGCTATATATTGGGGGCCATATTACCTGCCTAGCTATATGCTGGGGGCCATATTACCTGCCTAGCTGTATACTGGGGCCCGTATTACCTGCCTAGCTGTATACTGCGTGCCGTATTACCTGCCTAGCTATATAATGGGGGCCGTATTACCTGCCTAGCTATATGATGGGGGCCATATTAACTGCCTAGCTGTATACTGGGGCCCGTATTACCTGCCTAGCTGTATACTGGGTGCCGTATTACCTGCCTAGCTATATATTAGGGGCCGTATTACGTATAACATTAGGTAAATAGACAGATAGACAGAGAAACAGTGATATGAAACTGATATGAGACAGACTGTGAAAGATAGATAAATATACATAGATTGATAATTTTACAAAAATAGAACAAGATAGACTTATATGAGATAAAAAGAGAGAGAGAAATAGATACACTCTGAGTACTCTTTCCTACCAATAACTTTGGGTCAAGAAGTTCATCAGATAGGACACCGCTCTCCTACACTGTGTAAGAAGGGGGAGGAGCAGCAGACATGACACAACTCTCCAGCACTGTGTAAGGACAGGAATGGGCAACATATAGGACACATCTCCGCTACACTATGAAAGGAGGGGGAGGGGCATCAGATATGACATATCTCTCCAGCACTGTGTAAGGAGGGGTGGGGCAGCAGACATGACACATCTCTCCCTCAGTGTGGAAGGTGGAGCTGCAGCTGACATGACACATCTCTCCTGCACTGTGTAAGGAGCGGCGGGGCAGCAGACATGACACATCTCTCCAGCACTGTGTAAAGAGGGGAAGGGGCAGCAGACATGACACATCTCTCCTGCACTGTGTAAGGAGGGTGAAGGAGGGGCACAGAACATGACACTTCTCTCCTGCACTGTGTAAGGAGAAGGAGGGGCAGCAGACATGACACATCTCTCCTGCACTGTGTAAGGAGAAGGAGGGGCAGCAGACATGACACATCTCTCCTGCACTGTGTAAGGAGGGTGGAGGAGGGGCAGCAGACATGACACATCTCTCCAGCACTGTGTAAGGAGGGGCGGGGCAGCAGACATGACACATCTCTCCTGCACTGTGTAAGGAGGGTGACGGAGGGGCAGCAGACATGACACATCTCTCCAGCACTGTGTAAGGAGAAGGAGGGGCAGCAGACAGACACATCTCTCCTGCACTGTGTAAGGTGAAGGAGGGCAGCAGACATGACCAATCTCTCCTGCACTGTGTAAGGAGGGTGAAGGAGGGGCAGCAGACATGACACATCTCTCCAGCACTGTGTAAGGAGGGGCGGGGCAGCAGACATGACACATCTCTCCAGCACTGTGTAAAGAGGGGAAGGGGCAGCAGACATGACACATCTCTCCTGCACTGTGTAAGGAGGGTGAAGGAGGGGCAGCAGACATGACACATCTCTCCAGCACTGTGTAAGGAGAGGGAGGGGCAGCAGACATGACACATCTCTCCTGCACTGTGTAAGGTGGTGGAGGGGCAGCAGACATGACACATCTCTCCTGCACTGTGTAAGGAGCGGGGGGGCAGCCGACATGAAACAAAACTCCAGCACTGTGTAAGGATGGTGAGGGGCAGCCGAAGTGACACATCTCTCGTGCACTGTGTAAGGAGGGAAGGCAGCAGACATAACACATCTCTCCTGCACTGTGTATGGAGGTGGAGGGCAGCAGACATGACACATCTCTCCTGCACTGTGTAAGGAGGGTGAAGGGCAGCAGACATGACACATCTCTCCTGCACTGTGTAAGGAGAGGGAGGGACAGCAGATATGACACATCTCTCCTGCACTGTGTACGGAGGAGGGGGGGAGGCACAGACATGACACATCTCTCCTGCACTGTGTAAGGAGTGTGATGGGCAGCAGACATAACACATCTCTCCTGCACTGTGTAAGGAGGGTGAAGGGCAGCAGACATGACACATCTCTCCTGCACTGTGTAAGGAGGGTGAAGGGCAGCAGACATGACACATCTCTCCTGCACTGTGTATGGAGGAGGGGGGGGGGCACAGATATGACACATCTCTCCTGCACTGGGTACGGGGGAGAGGGGGCAGCAGACATGACACATCTCCCCAGGGCCGCCATACAGCCAGTACAGGGGGTACTGGTCTATGGGGCCCGGAGAGAAATGAGCAGCAGGGGGGCCCGCCGCCCGCTGTGAGCCGCCCCCCTGCTTCACAAAGAAAATCGGAAACTTTTCCTGCAGGCTTGCGCGCGCCTGCAATTTACATACAGAGGGGCCACACTATGTGGGGAGAGGCCCAGCCCCCGAGTCACAGCGCAGCACAGTTGCTTACACTTATAGTTTCACTTACAGCTCCAGTGGCTGCAGGGCCCGTCCTCCTCCTCCCTCCCTCTCTCTGCTGCCGGGATGACAGATGACATCAGTGAGGTCCGCCCACGGGAGTTGAATAGTGATGTCATCCCGACTGCAGAGTAAAGCCAGCACGCAAAGAGAGGGAGGGAGGAGGACGGGCCCTGCAGCCACTGGAGCTGTAAGTGTAAAGTTATGTCTGTGTGCTTATCTGTGACTGGGGGCCGTGCCTCACCGCACACAGTGCGGCCCCTCTTTGTATATAAAAGCCTTCAGTGCCCCCGTTCAGGGCCCCCATACAGTGCCCCCAATACAGGGCCCCCATACAGGGCCTCACTCCACTTCAGGGCCCCCATATAGTGCCCCCACTCCAGGGCCCCCATACAATGCCCCCACTCCAGGGCCCCCATATAAGGCACTCCACTCCAGTGCCCCCACTCCAGGGCCCCCATATAATGCCCCCACTCCAGGGTCCCCATATAGTGACTCAATCCAGGGCCCCCATACAGTGGCCACACACCAGTGCCCCCCTGCAGTGCCCCCACTCCAGGCTTCCCTGTCCAGGACCCCTAGCCCTCCATACCAGCCCCCCTGTCCAGGCCCCTCAACCCTCCCTCCATCCCCCCTGTCCAGGGCACACAGCCCTCCCTCCATCCCCCCTGTCCTGGACACGCAGCCCTCCCTCCTTCCCCCCCTGTCCAGGCCCCTCAGCCCTCCCTCCATCCCCCCTGTCCTGGACACTCAGCCCTCCCTCCATCCCCCCTGTCCAGGCCCCTCAGCCCTCCCTCCATCCCCCCTGTCCTGGACACTCAGCCCTCCCTCCATCCCCCCTGTCCTGGACACTCAGCCCTCCCTCCATCCCCCCTGTCCAGGCCCCTCAGCCCTCCCTCCATCCCCCCCTGTCCAGGCCCCTCAGCCCTCCCTCCATCCCCCCTGTCCTGGACACTCAGCCCTCCCTCCATCCCCCCTGTCCAGGCCCCTCAGCCCTCCCTCCATCCCCCCTGTCCTGGACACTCAGCCCTCCCTCCTTCCCCCCTGTCCAGACCCCTCAGCCCTCCCTCCATCCCCCCTGTCCAGACCCCTCAGCCCTCCCTCCACCCCCCCTGTCCAGGCCCCTCAGCCCTCCCTCCATCCCCCCTGTCCAGGCCCCTCAGCCCTCCCTCCATCCCCCCTGTCCAGGCCCCTCAGCCCTCCCTCCATCCCCCCTGTCCAGGCCCCTCAGCCCTCCCTCCATCCCCCTGTCCAGACCCCTCAGCCCTCCCTCCATCCCCCTGTCCAGGCCCCTCAACCTCCCTCCATCCCCCTGTCCTGGACACTAAGCCCTCCCTCCATCCCCCCTGTCCTGGACACTCAGCCCTCCCTCCATCTCCCTTGTCCTGGCCCCTCAGCCCTCACTCCATCCCCCCTGTCCAGGCCCCTCAGCCCTCCCTCCACCCCCCTGTCCTGGACACTCAGCCCTCCCTCCATCCCCCCTGTCCTGGACCCTCAGCCCTCCCTCCATCCTCCCTCCAGGCCCCTCAGCCCTCCCTCCATCCTCCCTCCATCCCCCCTCCATCCTCCCTCCATCCCCCCTGCATCCTCCCTCCATCCCCCCCTGCATCCTCCCTCCATCCCCCCCTCCATCCTCCCTCCATCCCCCCCTCCATCCTCCCTCCATCCCCCCCCCCTCCATCCTCCCTCCATCCCCCCCCCTCCATCCTCCCTCCATCCCCCCCTCCATCCTCCCTCCATCCCCCCCCTCCATCCTCCCTCCATCCCCCCCCTCCATCCTCCCTCCATCCCCCTCCCTCCATCCCCCCTGTCCTGGACACTCAGCCCTCCCTCCATCCCGGCCCCTGAGCCTCTCTGTCAAGATGGTAATTATTACCATTTGGGGTACTATGGATGGGGTATTTTTACATGTGGGGAACACAGTTAGGAAGATGATAAAGTGAGGAGTATCAGGTGTTTGTGTGGTAAATTCTGCAGTGACGAGTGGGAGAAGTCATCATGGAGGTCTGGAGCGGATGGAGAAGAAAAAGGAAAGTGAACAACACATCGGACAAGACATCACCTGTGAGTCACTAAATGCACATGTATATACCACTCTATGAGCACTGTATGGCCGTTATATTGGTCTTGGTATAATGCTTTACATACGGTAACAGTATGGTGGTAGTATTCAGTGTTTTATGGTGTAGATATGTGGTGATGATGTTGCAGTTTTATTTGGTCTTCATTTGGTTATATTGGTCTGGGTATACTTATTTCGGTAGTAATATTATCGGGTGATAACGTGTTCGTATTCGCTGGCCTTTGTATATGTACAATATAGATAAACTGTACGTTGTGAAATCCAACACGAACTAAAATTGAAAAACAATGGCGCAATTGCTTTTTTTTTTTGGGAGGTCACGGCAGAATATGTTTTTCTTTTTCTGGGGTGGGGGGCATACTGGCGGAGTAGGGAAGAGGTGGGGCCGTGGGGGGGCCCGGAAACTTCAGCTGTATGGGGCCCTGAAATTTCTGACGGCGGCCCTGCATCTCCCCTGCACTGTGTAAGGGAAGGAAGGGTCATCAGACATGAAAAGGGAGGGGCAGCAGACTTGGCACATCTCCCCTGTACTGTGTTAGGAGGAGGTGGGGTGGGCAGCAGACATGACACATCTCTCCAGCACTGTTTAAGGAGGGGGAGTGGCAGTAGATATGACACATCTCTCCAGCACTCTGTAAGGAAGGGGAGGGGGAGAGGCAGCAGACATGAAGGGGGAGGGTCAGCAGATATGACACATCTCTCCTGCACTGTATAAGAAGGGGGAGGGCCGCAGACATGACACATCTCTCCTGCACTGTGTAAGGAGGGGGGCAGCAGACATGATACCTCTCCCCTGCACTGTGTAAGGAGGGGGAGGAGTATCAGACATGACACATCTCTCCAGCACTCTGTAAGGAAGGGGAGGGGGGAGGGGCAGCATATGGGACACATCTGTCCTGCACTGTGTACGGAGGGGAGGGGCAGCAGACCTGACACCTCTCCCCTGTACTGTATAAGAAAGGGTGGGGAAGCACGGAACAGCATTTGCAGAAAGACTATTTGAATTCTCAGCAGCAGCATTTCCAAAATTAGGGCCCATTTCAGTTGCAGCTTGTGCCCTATGATTAAAACGAATCTGCTCCTGGCGATGCTAGTGCAGCATCCAACATTCTCGGAGGTTGGCTGGACACCAGTTGGCGGAAGTGAGAGGGGGCAAGAGACACACCAGACGTGCCTGAGGACTCGTTGCTGTGCTTGCCACAGGTCCGAGTATGACTTAACTAGCTCCTTCTTCCTATATTCAGAGAGGCTGAGGGACTAGTTACCCCACAGTGCCAGGTCCTCTCAAGTAGGAAGAGGATGCCTGGAGGGTGGGAAATAACTCAAGTACCCTTCACCCAAAGGAAGGAGAATCGGTTATGACCATACCAACACCGTGGAATAGGAAGGAGGGGAAGCCATCAAGAGAAGGCAATGCTATAGAATCAAAAGTTACTTTTCTGACTTTGAAACTAACATGAAAATGGATTCCTTGCTACCTTAAAACTGAATGTGAACTACTGGCACCCTAGCTTAATCTACGCAGAGTATTTTAATGATGATGGACTATAGAAGTACACATTATCTTTTAGTGCGAATGTTTTCCATGTTTATTAGCTTTACTACCAGTGTCAATACCTTTTATGCCCCTTTTCGTGAATTGTTTGATATACCATCTTATGCCCCTCATTGATTTTGAAGAACCATATCCGTGAAAACCTACAAAGACAGATTCTGAAACACTTTAAACGCCACTTTGAAGCATCTGTTTATTTCACCCCAGCCAAAGGTTCTTTAGCATTTTAGCAGCTGTTAATAAAATTCAGAGTTTAAAGTTCTTAGAGATGTTTATGCTTTGTCGAATTTATTTCAAATGAGTTAAGAAAAGTGAAGTTGAAATAGTCATCATGAACATCATGGCTTGGAATGAGGATGATCTGAAGGGAGAGTGTCACGTATTTAATTTTTGAACTTATAAGTATAAAGATGATACAAAATCTACTTTTTAATGTTGTTCTTATTTGTAATAAAATTCCTGGGGCAGCTGTATTGGAAATATACAAATTCTTCCAGCATTTCCTGTATGGTCAGTACAGCAAAAAGTGCATACTTTGTGGCAGCTAAAAAAAACAAAAACTTAATTAACAGTTTTTTATAGCCTCTAGAAAATAAAGCATACCAGGGAGTTGAGTGTAATTCTATCTATTTTTATACTGTAGAGTTTTGCTTTATTTTCAAAGTTCTAGTGGTACAGTACGGATATCAGTAATGCCTACTTCTGGAACATCAGGTAGACTCATGCTATAATATGTGCCTCCGCTGGACGCACACACAGTCAGATACTTCTGCCGAGTGGAGAGCGAAGTCTCTCCGCTCCGCAGAGTACTCTGGTGAGGCGCAGGAAAGATGCGGCTCAGAGTACACAGCACGGGCGGCATGAGCGTCATCACGCTGCGGCGCGGCCTGGTGACGTCACGTCGCCCGAAGAAGAAGCCCAGGAGCAGCGACAGCGGCAGGGAGCCAGGTAAGGTGAGTAGTGTCAGTTTGCAGGGGACGCTATAATTGTGCAGGGGACGTTATAATTGTGCAGGGGACGTTATAATTGTGCAGGGGACGCTATAATTGTGCAGGGGACGTTATAATTGTGCAGGTGACGCTATAATTGTGCAGGGGACGTTATAATTGTGCAGGGGACGTTATAATTGTGCAGGGGACGTTATAATTGTGCAGAGGACGCTATAATTGTGCAGGGGACGCTATAATTGTGCAGAGGACGCTATAATTGTGCAGGCGACGCTATAATTGTGCAGGGGACGCTATAATTGTGCAGGGGACGTTATAATTGTGCAGGGGACGATATAATTGTGCAGAGGACGATATAATTGTGCAGGGGACGCTATAATTGTGCAGGGGAGGCTATATTTGTGCAGGGGACGCTATAATTGTGCAGGGGACGCTATAATTGTGCAGGGACGTTATAATTGTGCAGGGGACGTTATAATTGTGCAGAGGACGCTATAATTGAGCAGGGACGCTATAATTGTGCAGGGGACGCTATAATTGTGCAGGGGACGTTATAATTGTGCAGGAGACACTATAATTGTGCAGAGGACGCTATAATTGTGCAGGTGACGCTATAATTGTGCAGGGGACGTTATAATTGTGCAGGGGACGTTATCATTTACCTATAATTGTGCAGGGGACGCTATCATTTACCTATAATTGTGCAGGGGACGCTATAATTTACCTATAATTGTGCAGGGGACGCTATAATTTACCTATAATTGTGCAGGGGACGCTATAATTTACCTATAATTGTGCAGGGGACGCTATAATTTACCTATAATTGTGCAGGGGACGTTATAATTTACCTATAATTGTGCAGGGGACGCTATAATTTACCTATAATTGTGCAGGGGACGTTATAATTTACCTATAATTGTGCAGGGGACTCTATAATTTACTTATAATTGTGCAGGGGACGCTATAATTTACTTATAATTGTGCAGGGGATGCTATAATTTACTTATAATTGTGCAGGGGACTCTATAATCTGCTTATATACGTGCTGTTGGACCTATAATCTATCTGTATACCCGCTGGGGGACCTGTAACCTATCTGTATACCCGCTGGGGGACCTGTAACCTATCTGTATACCCGCTGGGGGACCTGTAACCTATCTGTATACCCGCTGAGGGACCTGTAACCTATCTGTATACCCGCTGGGGGACCTGTAACCTATCTGTATACCCGCTGGGGGACCTGTAACCTATCTGTATACCCTCTGGGGGACCTGTAACCTATCTGTATACCCGCTGGGGGACCTGTAACTTATCTGTATACCCACTGTTGGACCTATAATCTATCTGTATACCCGCTGGGGGACATGTAACTTATCTGTATACCCTGGGGGACCTGTAACTTGCCTGCATATCTACTGGGGGACCTATAACCTATACACTTACCTATTGGGAGACATATAAACTATATCTCCACCTACTGGAGGACTTATAACTTACTGGGGGGCAAATAACTTATTGAGTTGTGAGGTCGCTAATATTCGTTAAGCCGGTTGTTAAGGCCTCAGCTCAAGTCAGTTGATAAGAGTTAGCAATCGACTCCGTGGACTCCAGTCGGTTGTTAAGCCAGTTGTTAAGGCCTCAAGTCGATTGATAAGAGCTTAGCACTCGACTCCGGGGACTAATGGTGATTTCCAGCTGTACACAGGGTCTGCAGACAAATAAGTGATTACACTACACTTACACTTAGTAACTCAAAGGTGACATCTGATGAGAGTCGTTCTCTTTTCTTTTTCTTTTCCATCTTACCCAGACTGACCTGACTACTTCTCCTGACCATCACTTGTCTCTGCAAAATTTACCCCGCAAACATCTTAAACTCCTTAGTTTTCCAACAGTTCCCTTCCCGTGCCACACCTCTGTACAAACTCCCCATCCATACCACCCCAAATTGTAATAATGAACTCCTTGTGCCCCAAACAGTATAGTAACCATATACGTTTATAAGGGCACCTGTTGTGCACCCAGTTTTTGTCTTTTGTGTCCTCATATAATAGGTAAACCCCCCAAAATAGTAGGTAGGTACACCACAAATTAGGTAGGTAGATAGGTAGATACCACTTTTAGGTAGGTAGATCCCAATTAGGCAGAAAGGCCTCTTATTAAGTAGGTAGGCAGTTTTCCTCCCCTCATTAGTTAGGTAAATAGGCACCCATTAGGGAGGAATGAGTCTAGTCTCCCAGTTAAGTAGGTACAGAGGCCCCTCACTAGGTAGATATATAACCCCCATTACAATGGTATATAGGCCCCTGTTAGGTAGGTATGTATATAGGCCCATGTTAGGCAGGTATATAGCCCCCTTTTAGGTAAGTATATAGCAGGGGTGGGCAATTAATTTTCCCATGGGGCCACATGAGAAATTGGAATGGTTTTAGAAGGCCAGACTAATAATAATAAAAAAACATAGGTTGAACAGCAGAAAACTTGTTTTTTGGGGTTTATGTGATATTAATGACACGTTATCTGTATTTTGTGGGTCAGTAGAGTTCAATTGATACCAGATTTATAAAGAGTGTTTAACGTGTTTTACCAGTTTTTTCTTAGACCAATAATCTCTTTCTGTCAGCTAAGTGGTGTCAGGGATAAGTTGTTATGGGGTTAGGGTTTTTTATTTGTATCATCTTCCATTTTAAGGTGCATATGACTTTTCCATGTTTAACTACAATTTTATAGTAAAAGTGAGATGACTGACACAGACAATTCCAATTTTTTTTTTTTTATGGCAGTAACATTTAAAAATAACGTTGTTTTCCTGTCTTACCTGGGTATTTGTACAAGTGATTACTAATACAATATACTACATACTTGTGTACTGCAGTGTATTGTCATTCAAGCTATTAATTAGCATAGGTAGGTAGCTAGGTTAGTTAGGTTGCCCTTCAGTAGAATAAACCTACATACTGTGAAACTTTCTGTAAATGTAAAAAGTTGGACAAAAAGTTCTGCAGGAGGCAAACCAGACTGAAAGTAAAGAGTTAAAGGGGTTTTGCCACGATCTCATTTCATACCTCCTTCATCCAGCTCTTCAGCTCTGTGTGCTCAGAAGGGGGCGTGTGTGATTTGTTTGAATTGCATAGCAGGATGACATCACCAGGCCTGTCCTCTCTCTAGTCATAGAAAGGTCTGTGTATGTATGGAGCTGTGAGTAGCTCAGAGGTAACATTTTTGCTTCACAGCACAAGGGTCCTGGTTCAAATCCCTAAAAGAACTTAACCTGTTGATTTTTTTTCCTCTTTATCAATGTACATACCTCATTCAGGTTTTCTTTTTTTATTCGCACTGTTTGACTTATTACTAGGGAGTCTAAAGGACAGGAGTAGAATGACAGCATCCGGGGGTTATAACACTCAGTAGCTGCCTGAGAAGAGAGGTGATGTCTGAGCATGTGTGACCAGGACTGAGGAGCTCTCAGCTCTGGTCGTATCCCCTGGAGATAAGCTGTAAACAATGGATCACTAAAGGAGCAGATAAAACAAAAATGGTGCAGAATTTTTAATAATGATGAATGATGAAAATGTTTATTATTTAATTTTCAATCTTTCCACATTAATTTTACCTGACTACAGTGTAACAAGTAAACGGTGTGTTCCCCTCACCTGCTCCTGGGAGATGCATGGCAGGGACAGCCTCCAGGACATCTGTCCGATAGCATAGAGCTCCAGTGTCACCCAACTGCACTTGGACCAGGCACCAGCACAGGGAGAAGTGGTCATCTTCCCCTTGTTTTTTTCCTTTTGGCCCAGACCGCCATGATGACTTCTCCCAAACTCGACTTGTCTGCAGAATTTACCACATACACATCTAAGAATCCTCACTTTGTCAGCAGCTCCTTACTTATAGGTATCTCAGTCCCCTCAGTTAGGCAGGTATATATAGGTCTCCTCAGATAGGTACATATAGATCCCCTCCGACAGGTATATATAGATCCCCGCAGGCAGGTATGTTTAGGTCCCCTTAATAAGGCTGGTATATATAGATCCCCTCAGTTAGGCAGGTATATAAGTCCCCTCAGTTAGGCAGGTACACATAGATCCCCTCATGCAGGTATGTATAGATCCCCTCAATCAGGTATATATAGATTCCCTCAGACAGGCACATATAGCACTAATAAAAATGACAATAATAACAATACTTACCTCTTTTCCTTTCCTGTCTGGGTGTCTTCCTCTTCTGCCCGACACTGGCGGCATGATGTCATCACGCCGCCAGCACTCGGACACTCATCCGGCAGCTCAGCCGCACAGCAGAATGATGGCGGTGCGGCTGAGGAAAGGGGGGGCAGGGGCTGAGGAAAGGGCCATAGCCCATCTGGAAATGTTAGACGGCTCTCTAACATTTCAATATGAGCTACGGCCCCTTTCTACCTACTGTATCTCTTCTTTGTGACATGTTTGAATAAGGTCTATGACCAAAGCATCACCTGTATTGTCACAATTATGTATCTGTATCCTTCTGGAACCTGTGGATATATACTAAATAAATTTTATGTGCATTTGAAATTATTGGAGTGCTGTCTACTACCTACACAATATAGGCTCCTGGTAGGTACAGTGGGGAAAAAAAGTATTTAGTCAGCCACCAATTGTGCAAGTTCTCCCACTTAAAAAAAATCATGGTAGAAAATAAGTATTTGGTCACCTACAAACAAGCATGATTTCTGGCTCTCACAGACCTTTAACTTCTCCTTTAAGAGGCTCCTCTGTCCTCCGCTCCTTACCTGTAATAATGGCATCTGTTTGAACTTGTTATCAGTATAAAAGACACATGTCCACAACCTCAAACAGTCACACTCCAAACTCCACTATGGTGAAGACCAAAGAGCTGTCGAAGAACACCAGAAACAAAATTGTAGCTCTGCACTAGGCTGGGCTGGGAAGACTGAATCTGCAATAGGCAAGCAGCTTGGTGTGAAATCAACTGTGGGAGCAAGAATTAGAAAATGGAAGAAATACAAGACCACTGATAATCTCCCTCGATTTGGGGCTCCATACAAGATCTCACCCTGTGGGGTCAAACTCATCACAAGAACACTGAGGAAAAAACCCAGAACCACACGGGAGGACCTAGTAAATGACCTGTAGAGCAATGGGACCAACGAAGCAAAGGCTACCAACAGTAACACACTATACCGCCAGGAACTCAGATACTGCAGTGCCAGATGTGTCCCCCTGCTTAAGCCCATCTGAAGTTTGCTAGAGAGCATTTGGATGATCCAGAAGTGTATTGGGAGAATGTCATATGGTCAGATGAAACCAAAGTAGAACTGTGTGGTAGAAACACAACTCGTCGTGTTTGGAGAAGAGAGAATGCTGAGTTGCATCCAAAGAACACAATACCTACTGTGAAGCATGGGGGTGGCAACATCATGCTTTGAGGCTGTTTCTCTGCAAAGGGACCAGGATGACTGATCCATGTACATGAAAGAATGATTGGGGCCATGTATCGTGAGATTTTGAGTGCAAACCTCCTTTCATCAGCAAGGGATTTGAAGATGAAACGTGGCTGGGTCTTTCAGCATGACAATGATCCCAAGCAAACCACCAGGGCAACTAAGGAGTGGTTTTGTAAGAAGCATTTCAAGATCCTGGAGTGGCCTAGCCAGTCTGCAGATCTCAACTCCATAGTACACCTTTGGAGGGAGTTGAAAATCTGTGTTGCTCAGTGACTGCCCCAAAACGTCATTACTCTGGCGGAGATCTGCGTGGAGGAATAGGCCAACATACCAGCAACAGTGTGTGTCAACCTTGTGAAGACCTCTGTCATTGCCAACAAAGGATATATAACAAAGTATGGAGATGAACTTTTGTTATTGACCAAATAATTATTTTCCATCATAATTTGCAAATATATTCCTTCCAAATCAGACAATGTGATTTTCGGGATTTGTTTTCTCGTTTTGTCTCTCATAGTTGAGATCTACCTATGATATCAATTACAGGCCTCTCTCATCTATTTAAGTGGGAGAACTTGCACAATTGGTGTTTGAAAAAACACTTTTTTCCCCCACTGTAGGTATATAAGCTCTTGGTAGGTAAACAGATACGTAAGCCCCCTCCTGTTAGATATGCATTTAGGCTTTTTTTAGGTAGGTATATAATCCCACTATTAGTTAGGTAGGTATACAGGCCCCATTTGGTAGATATACATGCCGCAACTAGGTAGGTATGTATACAGCCCCCACATCTGGTATATATGCCCTTGGTAGGTAGATATATACCCCCCTCTATTTAAGTAGGTATATAGCCACCATTTTACCACACCTCAGTTAGGTAGGTAGCTCCACCATTCCCTGAATCTTACTGTTAAATGTAAGTTTAAAATAAATAAAAAAACAAAAAAAGAAACAACAACTTACCTGTCCCTGTTCACTCACCATGCAGCAGGACCTTTCAGCCTCTATCCTGCACAGGGGCGATGAGATGCAGTGACCTCCTCATGGCTCGGCGTGATGACATCACTATACTGCACCAAATACAGTCTTCTGGCCCTGGATAAAAGGCCTATCGATGCACCTGCATGCAGGTCAATTTGATTGAATGTGCGGATATAATGCTTAGCATGTGTATTCAATTTCTTTGGTCGACCACAGCGAGGACTGTTCTGAGTGGAGCCTGTCTTGTCAAATCGTTGTATGGTCTTGGCCACTGTGCTGTAGTTACAAAAAATGAGGTGTATACTGGCCACTCAAGAAAACTAGACAAAAGAATGTCTTAAAGCGTCAAAACTAATCGCCTTATATTAGACACACCATGTGCCTGCTGGCAAAATTAGTGGGGATTAAAATTCTTGCCAGCATTATGTTGAGGCCCTATATTCTTCAATCCCCGACAATATGCTCGTTGGAGTAGTCAGGTATTTTATATCTATGAAGAGGTCTCAGTTTCAGTCACATAATCTTTTCTTGCTTGAACTTTTGGAATTTGTTCTAAGAACTATTTCCTGTTTAATGGTCACGTGTACTACCAGCTCAGGGGCACTGCAATGGGCAGTCCCTGTGTGCCAACCTATGCAAATTTGCTCTTGGGCTGGTGGGAGGCGACCATTATTTTTAAAGAAGAGATCCCTTTTCCTCCATCTGAGATTGTCCTCTGGGCTCGCTAGATTGGTGATATTTTTATTTTATGGATAGGGAATCAGGAGGTCTGTTTCATACATGGAGGGCCGCAACACTTATTTCTCAAACCCGATGTGCCTGAAGTTTAGACTGCCGTAGTGGGATATAGACTTATGTGTTTTCCATTTTTGGATGTCAGTGTCTCCAGAATTGAGTCGGGTGAATTGTCCACTTCGGTTTATTGTAAACCTACAATGACAAAAGGTTTCCTTGAATGGGGAAGCTGTCACCCCTTCCACTTAAGAAGGGTATGCCAAAGGGGCAGTTCCTCTGACTTAGGAGAAACTGCTCAGATAAGATTGACAACTACTATAAAGCCAGGGAATTGGAACAAAGATTCTGGAGCCAGGGCTATCCCATTTATGTGATTAGGGAAACATAGAAGAATGCGGAAAAACAGGAATCTTCCCAACTACTGGTTCCCAAACAAAAAGAGGCAGAAAAACCACAGACAGGATAAATCAGTACATATGTTCAGGCCCAAACCAGATCAGGACCTCTTTGTCACGTCAGAGGAGGTGCAGTGGGCCCTGACTGCCACCCAGCCCACTGTCCCTACCTACTTGGCATGCTGCCCTAGGCGGCAGACCCCAACTGGACGACAGCCCCTACGCTGCGAAGTGCAGGGAAACTCAAGGTCAAATAGTCCGGGTCGGTACAGGAACGTATATGCCAAGAAACATAAGACAAAAGAATAGTCAGAAACAAGCCGGGGGCCAAAACATGGTCAGGAGCGCAGTACAAAATCAGAGGCAACAAGCGAGGTCAAGAAACGGGCCGTGGTCAGAAATCCAGCGTGAAACAACAACAAACAGGAAAGACAGGAAACAGCAAGGGAACACCTTTGTCGGGCAAAGCCTGAGAGGGAATGAGGAGGTTTTAAGAGGTCTTGCCTGGACACTGCCCACGCATGCTGATTAGTGCGACGTCCGGCCCTCCGATTGGTCATGAGGCGACACATCTCTCAGCTTGGAGAGGCTGCAGAGCTTGTCATTCATGGTCAGGAGCAGCACTCTCCCAGGGTGTGGTCCCAGGCTAGACTTATTATACCCTCGCAGGTCTTTGTGCTAAACACGGTGGAAGACTTAGCCAGAAAAATGTTTCCTCGACAGTACCCCAACATTTTGGAGCGGGCCACTGGACCCTTTACTTGGTCCAGGGTTTCTCTGGTCATTGAGCACATCGTGGATTTCCTAGCATGAGGGATCAGACACGAATGGAGATTGCAGGAACCGCGACGAAGCTCTCTCCAGGACATAACCTTCCAAAGGACACCAAGTATGCAGGACCTTTGTACTCTGCGAAGAGTCAATAATTCCAGGCACCTCATACTCTAAACTCCCCCTTTAATACGTAAAGGTGAGGAGGAGTTTAGCAGGTGGGGGATAGCGGTTGGAACGTACCTCTTCAGGACTGCGACCGGTGTAATACATTATGCATCCGGAATTCCAGAGAGTAATTTAGACGGTAGGCCCAACTGGATTAAATCACTCCTAAAATGACATAGAGGGCCTACAAAGGCGGTTGCATGCTTTACCAGAGGGGACATTTAAATGATGATTCCGGGTAGACAGACACAACCTTAATCCCCAACCTTAAATCCTCAAGTAGAAATAGGCGCCTCTTTTTACATTTTACTTTCTGGATGTTCTGGGCGTTCGCCAACCAAATTCTTCTGTACTTGGGCCCAGTACCTGTGCACAGATCGTTAGAACGATGACATCCACCCCGCTAGAGATTTGATAAGAATTGAACCAGACCAATGTTGCATGTCATAGGTTGAAGCATAATTAACAGAAGAAACGGAAGGAAACACACCAGGACATAACTAAATATCTGTGGTTATTTAATAGCGAATGTATCCACCAAAGGAAATATTTCACAGGTCTCCATGCTGATTGGAGAAAAAAACATGCGTTTTTGTGCAGAGTTTGATCACTCTCTCGTGTCTGCCCATTAGTCTTGGAGTGGGAAAGCAAGAGGGGAACTACAGAGTGATCACCAGTGTCTTACAGACGAGCTCTACCTGATACAAGAACAATATTGAACTCCTCTATCAGAGACACAATATTTCATTGTAGCCCATGCAGTTAAACGATATTATTGTCTGATGAAAAGTTCAGCAAGCTGCTTTTTTAGAAGAACGGGTAACGCTTTTAATGGTATCAAATGTGGCAATCTTAACTATTGCGATCCACTACCACCCAAATGACCTTCGTGCCTCGCCTCAGAGGTAGGCAGATCGGTCCATAAAATACATGGAAATGTGAGTCGCAGGTCGAAAGTCTGGTATAGAAGAGGAACAAAGTTCACCAGGAGGGGGATATTCTGGGAATACTTTGCCCGAGCACAGGTCGTGCAGGCTGTTTGTATTAAATACCGACCTCCCACATTCACGGGTCAATCGATGGGCCACCAGTTATTTCCGGAAATGGGAGTATTTTTGTACCAGACACTCCGGGATGTCCAGTTAACACTGGATCTGTAATTCTTTTAAATGTCGTAATAGTAGGTGAACAAAGACCTTAGAAAAGGACAATCTCATATCCTGCGTGTGTCTTGATCTCCGTGGCTAAGTCAGGGAGATGACAGAGATGGCTCATGTTTCTTTAAGGTTAAAATGGGTACTGATCATCATGAGGTGAGTGATGGCACAGATACTTCTAGACAATTGCGTCCGCCTTAACTTTCTTAGACCCAGGTCTGTATCGTAACTGAAGTTTAAATCGAGTAAAGAAAACAAAATGCTCAAGTAGCCTTGACAAGGGGTTCAATCCTCTTTAGCTAATCTCTAAAAAGTAAGGTTCTTATGATTGGTTAGCGACCTGAATTGCGTGCTGCGTCACCCTTGAGGAAGTCGGCGCTATTCCTCGAAAGTCGGATTTATTTGCCAACAATTGTCGGTTCCCGAAGAGATCATCATAATTCCTCATCGGCAAGGAGATTTACGGAATAAGAAGCACACGGATGGAGATTAGTCAAGGCGGCTGATCCCTGAGCATAGCACTGCCCACCGCCCAAACCTCAGATGCAGTCTACCTCAACGACGAAGGGTTTGGTATGATCGGCTTGACCAACTCAGGGGCTGCAGAACAAAAGCAGCGGCTTGAGTTTTTTTAAAGCCTCTATGGCTTTCTGGGTTGCCAGTTACTGGAATTTAAACTACCTTTGTAGTCATTTACTTGTTAAATGACCGGGATGAGAAGCAGAAAAATTACGAATACATTTCGAGTAATAATTGGCTAAAGCCTAAGATCAAGACTGTAAGGCTTTCAGGGAGGTAAGGGCGAACCCATTCGAGAATTGCTGGACCTTTACAGGAATCCATACGGAATGAGTTCGGAGTCAAAATATATCCCAGGATACCGGTATCTCCTGAAACCCGAAAACACATTTATCAAGTTTGGCAAACAAATTTTTAACCCCTTAGAAACTGAAAAACTTGAGTACGTGTTTAACGTGGGAAGGACCAATTCCTGCGAATAAATTAATATAGTTGTCCAGGATAAACAAACTCCATTACAACGACCAATGAGATCTCGGGAAAACCACATGGTTCTGGACGACCGCTGGAGCGTTACACCTCCCAAAGGGGCATAACCAAATTATTCAAATGGCCCTCTGGCCGTATTAAATGCAAGTCTTCATTCATCCCCTTCTATGATCCGAATAAAGGTTGTAAGCCCTCTGAGATACAGTTTGGAGAATCACTTTGCCCCTGAATTTGATTGAAAGAGTCGGGAATCAAAAGGTAAGGGGTATTGGTTCTTAACAGTTATCCTTATTCAGTTTCCGGTAATCAAAGCAAGGATGGAGAATACCATCTTTTTCTTCACAAAAAAAGGACCTCACACCCATAGGGACACGAAGCACCGGCAGATATGACCCTTCTTTAGACTCTCTGCAATATACTGATTCATGGCGAGTCTCTCTGGACCAGACTGATTTATATCATGCCTTTAGGAAATAGATTCAATAGCACGAATCATTTTGGGGCCTCTGCGAGTAAACTGCTCGACCGAGTCTTGAAATACACAATCAGATAAAAGGCGCGAAAAAAGGCAGATATCTGCTCGATGTCTGATTACCCAAGGATGGATGGGAAAGACATTTATTACGGACATTGCTTACACTTACCTAATCAATTCTACCAGAATTCCAGTCAATCAACAGGTTGTGGCTTATGAAGCCAGGGCAACCATAACACCACGTCTAGCAGGAAAGCCATCCATGACAAAACAGAATACACTCTCGTGTGCATAGATCCCACCAAGCATCTCAAGCTCAGGAGTGGACAATGTTGGATCTCTGCCTCTGACCAAGGGGTCGATTATCTATCGCAACAGCTGAGAGATCTGTTAGAGGCCTCCAGGAAGGCCCTCAGAAGTTAATGCTCGATCTGTCCACAAAATTGCAAGCTGATCCCAGATCCACAAAGGCCTCCCGGAACTAGAATGGGAAAAAGGTCCGAAATCTTAATGGAAGAATACAACTTTTTTGACACAATGGGACAATACTGTTCACCTAGGTGACCCTACCGGACGTGTCACATAGGTGCTGGAGTTTCTGGCGGGGTCCTCATGTTGGGACACTTCTTCCGAATGCGATGTGAGATCTTGCGTTAACTGCATGGGCCCACAGACCGAGGATCTACTTGATAAGCTCCTCGGGGGATTAGTCAACTTGAGCGAGGTCCTGGAGAAGGGTGGACTGAACGGATGGCAGCAGAGAGTAACATGGGTATCAAAGTAATTGTATTCTCCCGGCGTCTCTCCCTAAACTGTCTATCCAGGCGAAAACCGCCAAAGCCATAAAGCCTCATCAAGTGGTGACTAGGGGTTGGAAAAGCTACCAACATGTCTTTTTCTATGGTCAGCTAGCCTTAATCTGATAACTGGCAAATAAGGCCTGGGTCATTCCAGCCCGAAGGATCGGACCAACGCCGTAACTCCGAACAACTCCTTGTCATCGCCTAGACTACTGCAACATCCTTTTCTGAGGACTCCAGCTAGCTCCATCGCTCCCACTCCCAATCCATCCCTCAACTCTGATTGCTTCGTCTTATACACCTCTCTTCCTCGATAATCATCTGCCTCGCCCCCTCTGCCAATACCTTCACTGGCTTACACAATTGCTACAGCGAATTCATTTCAAGCTACTAACACTTGACCTACAAGGCTCTCCAGACCTCTCCCCTCCCATACATCTCTGCCCCTAATTTCCAAATATCTCCCTCACATAATCTCCGTCCTCACAGACCTTCTCCTCTGCTCTCCCCTTATCAGCTCTCACACATCGTGTGTTCCTAGACTTCTCCAACGTGCTCTACCACACTCTGCGAACTTCACTGCCACCAACACATCAGACTCTCCTTCCACTTTCACCTGCTTTCATAACCCATTTATTCAGGCTTGACCTATAACTACACTAAACATTGTTGTCACTACTTCCTCCACAAACATGTATGCCCCTCACCTCCTGTTCTCTTTCCCCTCCTTGTAGATTGTAAAAGCCAATCACGGCGATAGGGTCCCTCATCCTACCCTCTGTCGTGCCAATTGCCATTACCACCTTATCAGTGTACTCGTTTGTCTTATGTTACTGTATGTAACACCCTCGAATGTACTCATGCGCCTGGAATCAATGGTGCTTTAAAATAAATAATAATAATAATAATAATAATACTCCTCCACCGTCCTCTTGCCCTGTCCTAAAGTGGTGAGCTGCATCTCCGCCACTGCTTCCCTATCATGGTCATCAAAAAGAAGCCCCAAGGAGTCAAAAAAGCGGTCCACTGAAGATAACTCGGGCGAGTCGAGAGGTAGGCGAGAAAGCCATTCCTGGGGTGCAGCCTTGGAGTAGGTAGGAGTACATATAATAATTCCAACTCTGCTCCTCATTACTGAGGTAAGTGGTGGAGACGAAAGTTACAATCGGCATCCTTCATTAAACAATACCAAAGGCCCTTTCTATACCTCTGAGAACCTTATTGGGGTAATGAATAGGGGGTTCACTTTATGGGGGAGAGAATGGTGCCGAAGAACTCTCACCTGGGAGGTCTCTGCTGCTGCACTATAAGTGCACAGATCCTGGACCAACTGTGTAGCCAGCATCTGCTTACTAATGTAAACATGGGGTAAATGGTTTGCTTGGAGAGCCAGAGAAATAATAGTGGCCTGATCAATAGACTGTCACATCACGTGGCAGGTGCCTGGTCGGGCCCTGGACTGTCCACCAGCCCACTTGTCCACTACACTACTTGGGTGGGCCGCCTAGGTGGCAGACCCCAAATGGTCGAGACAGCCCCTACTCTGCGAAGTGCAGGGACGTCAGGGAAACTCAAGGTGCAAAACAGGCCAGGTCGGTAAAATACCGGTGAAGTAGTATGCCAAGAAACGTAAGCCAAAAGAATAGTCAGAAACAAGCTGGGGGCCAAACACGGTCAGGAGCGCAGTACAAAATCAGAGGCAACAAGTGAAGTCAAGAAATGGGATGAGGTCAGAAATCCAGGAGAACAACAACAAACAGGAAAGACATGAAACAGCAAGAGAACACCTTTGTCAGGCAAAGCCTGGAGAAAATGAGGAGGTTTAAGAGGTCTGCCTGGACACCCCGCCCCCGCAGCTGATTGGTTTGGTGTCCGGGCCCTCTGATTGGTCATGAGGGACACACTCTCAGTTGGGAGAGGCTGCAGAGCTGTCACTCCTGGCTCAGGAGCAGCACCTCTCCCAGGGTGTGGTCCCAGGCTAGACTTATTAACCCTCGCAGGTTGTTGTGCTAAACAGGTGGAAGACTGCCCAGACGAACGTATCCTGTCACTCTCCTGAAAAATACTGGGACATTCTAAAGATGTATGGCGATTTGGCTGAAGTACTCCCTCTTCATGCACATATCACGTTCAGAAGGAGGAGGAGTCTGGGAGACCAGTTAACTCATAGTCATCTTGGCCCTGAGTTAGGCCCTAAAGGCTGTTGGCTTAATAGACAAGTGAAGGGCTGCTTCAAATATGAACATTGTAAAGCCTGTAGATGGATAAATCAAACCAAATACACAAGAAGTGTTGTGACTAATGAACATTTTCAGATCAGAGATATTGTAAACTTTAACTTATGCAATGTTGTTTACAAAATGACATGCTCTTGTCCAATGGAATATGTGGGTAAAACCACCAGACCCTGGAAACAACGTGTACTAGAACACATTGGGGATATCAGAAATGAGAGCGACACTAGAGTGGGCAAACATGTGAATATGGTCCATGGGGGTAACAATTTGGATTTAAAATTTGAGGCTTTGAAACCTTTCTGAACCTCCTTATGGGGAGGGAATATGGAGAAACGGTTATTACAAACTGAATGTAGAGCGATTTTCCATCCCAAAACGTTGCACCAGCAGGGACTAAATGAGCAGATCAACTTTAACTATTTTATTCAGTTCTCTTTTGGGTACATCTCTGCCTATTTGTTTTCAGAAAATGGCATTATCCTCACATTCTATTTCCCTCCCCCTTCTTTCTTTTCCCTTTCCCCCCTTTCCCTCCCATGATGGATACAAAGTAGGCTTTTGGTCTGTCCTCTGAGATATCTTTAGTAGGTTCTTGTATAGATCTATAATTATTAATAATTAATCAGCATTGTGAATATAACCAAGATACTTGTGGATATTGTGGATATAACTTAGTTACTTGTGTCTAAATTTGTCTTTGTTCACATCATTTACTTGCGACAGTTTGTTGTACACTACATATTGGGCTTATGTAATATTATTCAAGCATAGTGCTATAGTGGCTGGGCTCTTAATTGATGCCCACATTGACGTCAGATGTGGGGCGTGGACTAAGCCCAGGAGGGATCGTCCTGTGCGCACTTCCTTGACGCCACACACCGGGAGACATTAGGGAGCGCACGGATATATGTGATCAGAGGGTGGCAACTCGCGGCTCTGTATGCTGCTGAGAGTGGGATACTGCAAACTAGGTTCCCCTAATCTTTACTAAACACAACGCAATACATTTGTAACCAAGTGAGTATGTCATCACTTACCTCGTACGGACTGGACCAGTAAGTTCATTGTTTCTGAGAAGCCAACCTATTGGCCTAATTGTTGGTCTTGCATGTTTTTTGGCTTCTATTTGCGTGAAGTATGTATCTGCTTGGCATTTGACTGTGGACTGTGGACATCTTTTTATACTTTAACCCCTTAAGGACCCAGCCTGTTTTGGCCTTCCTGACACAGCCCTATTTTTGAAATCTGGCATATGTCACTTTATGTGAGAATAACTTTTTGACACTTTTACCTAGCCATGTGATTCAGAGACTGTTTTCTCGTGACACATTGTGCTTTAAGTTAGTAAGAAATTTTTATCCATACAATCCTTGTTTGTTTGTGAAAAATATCAAAATTTCATGAAAATTTTTGAAAAATTTGCGATTTTGAAAGTTGCAAAATTTCTGCGTGCAAGACAGATAATTATTCCCCACAAAATAGTTTATAACTAGCATCTACCATATGTCCACTATAGGTTGGCATCATTTTTTAAATGTCTTTTTTTTTTTACGACATTAGGGGGCTTAGAAATTTAGTAGTAATTTCTCACATTTTCAAGAAAATTTGCAATATACATTTTTTTAGGGACCACTCCAGTTCTGACGTGGCTTTGAGGGGCCTGCATGTTAGATACCCCCATAAGTGACACCATCTGAGAAACTAGACCCCTTAACGTATTTACAACATTTGCCTATAACAGTATTTGCCTATAACCTTCACTAAACTTGTCACTACTTCCTCCACAGACATGTCTGCCCTCACCTCCTGTTTTTCCCTTTCCCCTCCTTGTAGATTGTAAGCCCTCGCGGGTAGGGTCCCTCTTCCCTCTGTCGTGTTGGC
>JAODAL010040778.1:0-36554 GCA_025379985.1 Phyllomedusa bahiana
GTCCTCTTCACATGCGAGTGGCAGTGGCACAAACATTCCTGGAGCAGGCACAGGTCACAGCACAGCAAGGGGACGTCGCAGCAGGGGTCACTCGCTGAGGCCAGAACTGCCGGTGTCATCTAGTGGCCGTGTGTTGTTCAGCAACCCAATGGTTCTTGATTGGTTGACTAGGTCATCCACTTCCTCCCAGATGACATCTGACAACCCCAGCCAAGAGTCGGTGGGAATGTCAGACACAACCCTTAGTTGGCATGGCTCGGGAGCGGGTCAGCGGCCCTCACTTGTCCTCAACCCGTCACTGTCCCATCCGGTTCCCTCAGCCAGAGATCTACTACGTGGTCTGGGCTCAGCGCCACTATACAGCGAGGGTGAACAATTTGAGGAGGACAGTCAGCAGCTACTTGGCAGCAAAGTAATGGGGCCAATATCCCCTGCTTCTTGCAGTAGGCGGCAAAATATAGGTGTGGAGAGTGGCATGGGAGGTCATGTTGTGAGGAGTCAGCCTCTGCATACCAAGACCGGTGAGGAGGACAGAAGATGAAACAATAATCGATGATGATGTAGCCGACTGCACTTGGGAGCCGGGTGAAGCAAGGGCTTCATCATCGTCAGGAGAAGAGGGCGTCAGCTTGCGCCTCAGGCAGCGGCGCAGCCAGCAAGTGGGTTGTGTGGCCGTGAGTCAGCAGGGTAGCAGCAATACGAGGTCAGGAGCCAAGCACCCACGGGGTAGAAAACAAGCTTCGCAGGTCCAAGAAAGTAGCGGCGCAGGGGCTCAGCGAGGCAACGGCGGTAGTAGTCACTCATGGCGGTGTGGCAGTTCTTTGCTAAGACACCGGAGGAGCCAAATATGGGTATATGTAGAATCTGTGGGCAGAAAGTGAAGCGTGGCCACGGAGCTAATGTTGGCACCATGGCCCTGCGTCAACACATGCAGCGTCACCATACTCCGTGCCTGGGAGAAACGTGGCTCAGATGTGGTGGTCCATCCTGCCGCTGCAGCAACAGCAGCAGCGGCCAGTGGCACACATGCCATTTCAGCCAGTCAGGCTCCACCACCTCTGCAGAAGGTGCCATCATCTCCCAGTCCAGATGCACTCTGCCACCCCAGTTAGAAGATCCGCTGGACTACTGGGCAACCAAACTGGATGTGTGGCCGCAACTTGCCATGTCTGCAGTGGAGAAGCTGTCCTGCCCGGCCAGTAGTGTGGCATCAGAGCGGGTGTTCAGTGCGGTGAGGGCCATCGGTACCCCAACGAGAACCGGCTTTTGCACCGGAAATGTGGGACGACTGACCTTTGTCAAGATGAATCAGGCGTGGATCGGCCAGGATTTCCACACATCAATGCCTTAGACGTCAGATTACATCAGCCATAATGTCTCACCCAAACTTTGAGAAATGAGTCTGGGTTCAAACTACCTGCCTCAGCCACTATTCTGATGACGCCACCCGCCTGATGCCACACATCTGCTGCCAGTTGCTCCATCTGCCTCCCACCATGTTTACCAGGGACTGGTATTGCCACCCATCTCCACACTCTGTCATTGTGCCACTCTATGACCTCATGCTGCTGCTGCTGTTGCTGCTGCCGTGACCTCCACACTCTGTCATTGTGCCATTCTGTGGCCTTCTCCTGTTTTTGCCATCTCCAGAATTTGTCATTGTGCCACTGTCTGACCTCATGCTGCTGCTGTGGCTGCTGCCATGACCTACACACTGTGTCATTGTTTTCACTGTCTGAGCTCATGCTGTGCTGTTGCTCCTGCCGTGACCTCCACACTCTGTCATTGTGTACTCTGTAGCCTACTCCTGTTTTTGCCACCTCCAGAATTTGTCATTGTGCCACTGTCTGACCTCATGCTACTGCTGTGGCAGCTGCCGTGACCTCCACACTGTGTCATAATGCCACTGTCTGACCTCATGCTGCTGCTGTTGCTCCTGCCGTGACCTCCACAATCTGTCATTGTGCCACTCTGTGGCCTACTCCTGTTTTTGCCACCATCCAAAAATTTGTCATTGTGCCACTGTCTGACCTCATGGCCCGCTGTGTGGCTTACTGCCGTGACCCTCCACACGTGTCATTGTGCCCTGTCTGACCTCATGCTGCTGCTGTTGCTCCTGCCGAGACCTCCACACTGTGTCATTGTGCCACTCTGTGTCCTACTCCTGTTTTTGCCACCTCCAGAATTTGTCAGTGTGCCACTGTCTGACCTCATGCTGCTGTTGCTCCTGCCGAGACCTCCATACTGTGTCATTGTGCCACTCTGTGGCCTACTCCTGTTTTTGCCACCTCAAGAATTTGTCATTGTGCCACGGTCTGACCTCATGCTGCTGCTGTTGCTCCTGCCGAGACCTCCACACTGTGTCATAGGCCACAGAGTGGCACAACTCCTGTTTTTACCACCTCCAGAATTTGTCATTGTGCCACTGTCTGACCTCATGCTGCTGCTGTTGCTCCTGCCGAAACCTCCACACTCTGTCATTGTGCCACTCTGTGGCCTACTCCTGTTTTTGCCACCTCCAGAATTTGTCATTGTGCCACTGTCTGACCTCATGCTGCTGTGTTGCTCCCGCCGAGACCTCCACACTGTGTCATTGTGCCACTCTTGTTGGGCCTACTCCTGTTTTTGCCACCTCCAGCATTTGTCATTGTGCCACGGTCTGACCTCATGCTGCTGCTGTTGCTCCTGCCGTGACCTCCACACTGTGTCATTGTGCCACTGTGTGGCCTACTCTGTTTTTGCACCTCCAAAATGTCATTTTTGCCAGTGTCTGACCTCATGCTGCTGTGTTGCTCCTGCCGTGACCTCCACACTTGTCATTGTGCCACTCTGTGGCCTACTCCTGTTTTTTACCCCCTCCAGAATTTGGGTCATTGTCCCACTGTCTGACTTCATTGCTGCTGCTGTTGCTCCTGCCGGGGACCTCCACACTCTTGTCATTGGGGCCCACTCTGTGGCCTACTCCTGTTTTTGCCACCTCAAGAATTTTTTCATTGTGCCACTGTCTGACCTCATGCTGCTGTGTTGCTCCTGCCGTGACCTCCACACTCTGTCATTGTGCCACTCTGTGGCCTACTCCTGTTTTTGCCACCTCCAGAATTTGTCATTGTGCCACTGTCTGACCTCATGCTGCTGCTGTTGCTCCTGCCGTGACCTCCACACTGTGTCATTGTGCCACTCTGTGGCCTACTCCTGTTTTTACCACCCCCAGAATGTCATTGTGCCACTCTCTGACCTCATGCTGCTGTGGCTGCGGCCATCACCTCCACACTTTGTCACTGTGCCACTCTGTGGCCAACTGATGTTGTCACCTGAGCCCTTAGCTTGGTTTTTTCCAGCTTGCGCTGCCATGACTTTATCAGGCTACTTTCCCGCTTCAGTTTTTTGGTCAGTTTTGGCCTCTTTAATGCCCAGGGAATTTTATAGTGGAGCGATTCTAAGAGTGGCGGCAGTCATATGCGTGTCATACTAAAACACAGCATTGTATAAAGACCAAACCAAGCTCCCTCTGCATATTTAAGCATGGCACAACGTTCTACAGCACCCTATAGGCTCTGTGCAACCTGGAAATAGTTGTTTTTTAACGCGATTCGTCCCGAAGTAATTCGGACCGAAACTAATTTTGTCAGAAAATTCGGCGAAGTCGGCGAACCGAATTTTTGAGAAATTCGACAATCGCTAGTCATAAAATATAATTTTTAATAATCAAATGGATAAAAGGTATCATATGTAGAGTACTCTAATAGTGACTACCGCACAACAAAAAAGACAAAAAATACAGATGTGCGTTACTGCCAACGGTTGAGGACCAAAGACGCTAAGCCCTATTATGCCCTATACCAAAGGCTAGCACACCCTAACCTGATAAAAAATACAGGGTGATCGCTATGATAAGGATGTCCCTGTCTGGAACCTTACCTTGTGCTGCAAGGAACCTTATCAATCCCTTAGGTCCTGTCCTGACATGTTTCAATCCTCCCTGCATAAACATACACAGATCTCCTCATGGGACATAAAGGGGATATATAATGAGACCAAATTGTCACAGTGAAGTCAAGTGTAGACCGAAGGGTCAATTATGTACAGGAAAAAGTTATAGAGGTTCACTATAGATAATGGTAACAACGGGCTACAGTTAACCCCTCTACATATAAATGTCACAAGTCTTCCTTAATATCAAGGGAGAGCAATAAACAGAGTAGCACAAACAGGGATACTACTAAGTTGCTGTCGCTACATCTAGAATGGTCAAAGCCAGTTACTGTGTAATGTATGGAGACGCTGGAGTCAACATGTGCCGACCCTTATCAAGGCACATGCGCCTTGGAAGCCGCGTCATAGAGATGAGACTCAGAAGTCACCAGGCAATACCGACGCGTCAGTATGAGGCCAGGCTGTGTAAAAATTCAACAGCGCAGCCGTGTCAGAGACACACCAATGATGATCCCAACTGATAAATAGGAAAACAGTATTTATGGCAAAGGGATGTTAACATATGGTTCCACATTATAAAGGCAGTCCTATATAAAAAGGAGCTGAAACAACATAAGTATGAAACAAGTGGGAGGGCTTAGAACAACAGCCCTCACAGAAATACCTAGTTAGTTTGTAAGGCCGAAAAAAGACAGACGTCCATCCAGTTCAGCCTACTGAACTTAAGTGTTGATTCAGAGGAAGGCAAAAACCCACATGGGGTAGAAGCCAAATGTCCTCATTTTAGGGAAAAAAAATTCCCTTCCCTGATCCAATCTGAAATAAAAAAAAATTTCCCTAGATCAAGACTCTTTTTTAGACCCTAGTCACTATAACTTGTTTACTATTACACTCTAAAAAAGCACCAGCCCTTTTTCAAACTTGTTAGTGAATCTACCTGAAAATTTTCCCTGGCGAGATTTCCCCAAGTTCATGCTCTTAAACAGAAAAAAATACCTTTCTATGTTTATGTAGAAATTTTTTTCTTTTTCAAGACTAGGGAGCCCCTTGTTTGGTACCTCAGTAGGTACTTGACATGAGAAAAAGTAAAAAAAAAAAAAAACTGTAAACGTAGAAGTCTTATCTATGAAAAAGTTTCGGGGGGGGGGGGACCCCAGTAACCCCCCGAGGAGCCTTTGGTTTCGAGGCCACGTTCAGCTTGGGTTTTGTAAAATGACTGTGAGCCAACTGAAAATAAAATTTTTTTTCCACTCGTGGGTTAATGATGGGTTTTCCCCTAAAGCATTTTTAAGGCGCATTGGGTTTGGCGTTCGTTGGCCTCGCCCATCGGTCGATGGTCGTAGTCGGTCGTTCGATATTGATGGTAGATTATGATCGATGCCCATTAAAGAAGGGGAGGCAACAACACTTCATTCTTACCCCCCAAACGGGCTGGAGAAGCGGGAAATTTAAACATCCACAACAGTAAAATGGTACGTGTACTTTGGGCAACCCTTGGGTTATAAAAGCCACAGAAAAATAAAAACCCCCTTCACTTCCCTGTTTTGCACACAGCATGAGCCTTAAACCCTGCATGACCCACAAATTTAAAAAATGCCAAAAAGGCAGTATGTTTTTAACCATCATTGTATTTGAACGGGACTTTAAATACCCTGCCTGGAACGCAGCATGAGCTCCAAACCTCATGACCCTAGATTAAAAAGGCGGGAAAAGGAGTTTTCAACCCCCTTTTTAGTTAAACGGGACATTAACTATATCTGCCCTGACCGCAGTTAAACCCTTTAAAAAATGTCTGCCCAAGAAAAAAAAGTGCGGGGAAAAGGGTCTTTCAACCCCTTTTTATTTCAGGGGACTTTGACAAACCCTTTCCCCTGGACCACAGAGGCCCCAAACCTGCATACCCCAGTTTAAAAATTTCCCGGGAAAAAAGGAGTCTTTCAACCCCCTTTTTAGTTTCACTGGCTTTTGACTAACCGCCTGGGCCACAGCATGACCCCCCAAACCTATGCCCCAGATTAAAAAGTCCGGGAAAAAGGAGTTTTTCACCCCCATTTTAGTTTCACTGGACATATTTCCTTCCCCTGGGTAAGCGCTTGCTGGTTTGGTGCGGACCAAATTTAGTTACTTGGAAATACTGGGGTTAACGCTCCGTTCCACCCCGGTGCCTTTTTCTTGGCATTTTTTTTTCATTTTCTCAAATCTGGAGGAAAAAATTTTCTCTGTACTTTGTTCTCGTCCGTGCTCCATACTCCCTGTCCTCTGAATAAAACCCACTCTGGGCAAGTTTTCCTGTACCTCCCCTTTACCCCTTCAGAGGGAAATTTTTTTAAACCCGCTATTTTGTACAGCAAGTTTTTTGTAGTTTAAAAATTTTAAAAAACCCCCCAAATTTTTTAAAATTGGAGGAATCCCACCTGTCTTTGTTTCTCTTTTTTTAATTGTATTAAAAAGGGTTGTCTCAATACAGGGGTTGTGCTATGTTAAGTCTTGAAAAAACAAGTCATTTTGCAATATTGTCCCCTTAAACAGTGCCCCACCCTTTCCTTTTTGACGCACCACACCCCGGCCACTTTTGCAATTGTGAAGAAAAAGTTGTTAGAACAACATTTTTTTATAATAACCTGTGTATTGCGCATTTCAAGCAGCATGCCCAAAAAAAATTGAAAAATGACTTCTCAGCCATGTTAAAAATTTGACGGAGAAATGCCACTTAGAAGCCACATTTCTGTTCCCAAAGGACCCTGATTTTTGCTGTATCTCACAGAACTGACCCCAAAAATTATAAATATGATTTCACCATTTAAAAAATTTTGAGGGAGAATGCCCTTAAAAGCCCCCATTTCTGTTTCAAAGGGCCGATTATTGCTGTATCTCACGCTAATGGGCCCAGAAAAAATTTAAAAATACTTCTCAGGCCCCAAATTTAAAAATTGCGAGGGAGAAATGCCACTTAAAGCCACATTTTTGTTCCAAAGGACCCTAATTATAAAATGTACTCCAGCAAAATGACCTAAAAACCATTGACAAAGCGAAAAAATTCTAAAGTAAAGTGAGTAAATGGAAAAACGGGTGTTTCATGAAACTTTTGGGGTCTTTTCAGTCTCCCACAGCAAAAAACCCCAAAAAAAGAATAAAAATTGCAGTAAGAAATGATCATTTTTAAAAAAATTTTTCAAGAGGACCATTTTGTTTTTAAGAGGGAAAGTAAGTAACCGGAACTAATCGGTCCCTCGGCAATTGGGGCCACAACAATCAGAGACCCCCCTTATTCATCTTGAGAAAGTCAAAAGATTCACATTATCGTGGAAAGCCGGATGCTTTTTTCTTAAAAGACTCCTCCAGCTGTCTGAAGGTCCGTCAGATATGACGCTGGGGCGGGCGGACAACACCTCTAGGCGTGGCGAGCGGCTGGGCCATTCTCAAATTTTGGATACCCCAAAATCTATTGGGGGCCGGGAAAAAACCCTACAAAAACCGGTGTTGAGAACCCCAAAAGTGTGCACCAGATCTTTGCTGGTCTCTGTGTGTTGGTTGTGGCCCCGCATTTCTGCGTTGGTGAGGTGGTAATTAAAGATTGGCCCGAGGGACCATTAGGCTTCTGCTACCTTGCTGCTCTGCTGCTGCCGGCTACTTGGCACTTACGCTGTCACGTCGTGATGTTTTTCCACCGTGCATTTGGGAACGTGAAGCAGACGCAACAGATGTCTCCCGTTGATCAGTCAGCAAGGTCTCCATTTCCTGCATTTTACTCTCTATTTGGGTGGGTGGAAGGAAAGTGCTGAGTTTTATTTTGTACCGGGGATCCAGGAGGGTGCCACCCAGTAATGTTGTTCATTTTGATGGCCTTAATGCGAGGATCATGTTGGAGGAAAAAGGAGCCATCCAAGCACTCATGTGAGAGATTTGGGGCCTGATTTCCCAAGCCTCTGGGTCGAGGGGCACTAGCAAATTTATCTTTCCCCATCTTCCTCTCCGCCTCAAATTCGCGCCAACCCTTTTCCAAGGCAGGGACTCGGTGTCTTTGAATACCCCTCCTCCTCCGCTGCCCTCCGCAACAGCTTCAACACAGCCCCCGACCTTGCCTGAGATGATGCACCCTGGAGGCTGATGCCCCACCTTGCACTAGCTCCTTGACCCTGAACCACTGTGTAGCCCGGGGACCCCCGCTTCTCGGCCCGGGCCCGGGGGGCACCCGTGGTCCCCCTCCCGGGCGCCTGCCGGGGGCGGGTGCTGCCGCTGGCCGCGCGAAAAGCGGGGGGTCCGCCCCGGCGGGTAACTTTCCCGGCCGCGTTCCTGTCCCGCCCTCGTCTCCTGGCCGGCCAGGCTGCGGGGCCCGTTTCCTAGGCGCCTGCGCGCGTTCTCGTAAATTTAAAGGGACCAGTGTCCAATAATTGGTTGTCTGCCTGACGCCTCCCCTATTTAAGGGTCCGCTCGGCAGTCATTCCTCGCTGGATTATGTTGCCCCGAGCCATAGGAAAGCGTTTTCCCGAATCATATTGTCGCCCTCCCCACCCCTTTGGCACTTTCAAATAAACCTCTGCCCCGCCCGCCTTTCCCCCTTTCCCAACCCCGCCACCGCCGCCCGGGCCCTCCCCGTTTTTTGGTTTTTTCACGCCTCCCGGCCCTGGCCCCTCCCAAAAAGGTCAGTGGGGGGAACCTGGGGGCTTCACCCCGGCTCCATCCCCCTTTGGGGGGCCGGGAAACCGGGGGCCAATTTCCTTCCCCTGGGGGGCTTTCCAACCCCCTGGCCCTGGGCCAAAAGCCTTCCGTTGATACGCCCCCCGGGCCCGCAAGCTTGGATCCCGGCCCCTTTCCCCCCAAGCGCGCTTTTCCCCAAAAGGCTCCCGGGGGAAACGCCCCCTTTGCCCCACCCGGCCCCGAAACCCGGCCCTGCCCTTGGGGGTTTTCCCCCCGGAAAAGGGCGCCGGGGCCCCCGAAACTCCCCCTTTCCCGCCCAATTTCGGAAGATCAGTTTTGGGGGTTAACGCAGGCTCCTCCGGGAGCGGGGCCCGGCACCCCGGGGCGGGGGGTTTGGGGTTGAGCCTCGGAACCCCCGGGCCAAACCCTTTGGGACCGGGGCCCCTTGCGGGCCAAGGTTCCTCCGGGGTTTATTTTTTAGGGGCCCCCCGACACCCGGGTACGGCGCTCTCAAACCGGGGGACCCCCAGGGGTTTTGGACCGCCCCTGGGCCTCCCCTCGATGAGGCTTTTAAAAAGGGTCTCTCGGCGGTGGACCCCGCGCCGGACTTTCATCTTGGTACTTCCTTTTCCTCCCAAAAGGCCTTTTGGGGAAACCCCCGGGCCCAAGGGGGAAAATTTCAAACCCCCCCCCCCCCTTGGCCCGGTTGGTCCCGAAATTGCTTTTCCACTAAGGCCCCGCTTTTCCGGCCAACCTGTCGGGTAAAAAACGCCCCCAAGGGTGGGAACCCCCCGGCCGGGCCTTTCCAGGTTGGGGGGCCCCCCAAAACGCGGGCGCCCCCCAGGGCTGAAAAAGGGGGCCCGGTTTTCTTTTTTCCTGGAAAAACCGGTTTTCCCCTCCCGGGTTTCGGCCTTTTGTCCCCCCCGGGGTTACACCCCCCCCCGGTTTTTGGTTTTTCCTTTCCTTCGAAAGCCTTTCTCCCTTTCAGGGGGAATTTCCCCGGATTCCGCCCCCTCACCCCCTCGCTTTTTGGGTTCCAAAAAACGTTCCCGTCTCCCGGTTTTGGCATCCGTTGGTGGGCCCCCACCCCCATTACTCGGGGCCTTTCTTTGGGGGGGGAAAATTTCCCCTTTTTTTGGGGAAAAAACCCCCCCCACCCCCCCCCCAAAAAATTTTTTTCCCCAAAGGGCCCCGGGGAGTAGGGCCCTTGGGTTTTCCTAGACCTGTTTTCCCCCCCTTGGGTTTTTTTTTTTTTCCCCCCGGCCCGTCCCCCGGGGTATTATTTTTCCCCCAGACCCAGGCATTCGGCCTTTGGGTTGGGGAAAATTTTAAAAAAAGCCCCTAGGGGTGCCGGTTTTTTTTTCGAAAAAAAAAAAGGGGTTTTTTCCGCCGGAAAAATTTGGGACCGTCCAAAAACGTTTCCCTCTACCCCTGAAACCGGTTTTCCCGGGCCCCCGGGGAAAAATTTAAAATTGATTGGGGGGGGTTTTAAAATTGGTTTTGGAGGGTTGGGACCCGGCCCAACCCGGGGGGCATTTTGTTGGTGCCCCCTTGGGTTTTTGCAACCCCATGCCGGATTGTCAAGGGTTTTTGGGGGTTTGGGTTTCACCGTTCTTGCCTGGTGTTTTGTTTTTTCCCCGCTGCCCCTCCCCCCTTTGGTTTGGTCTTTTTCGGGAAACCAAGACGCAATGGAGAGTGCCGTTAAGGGCCCCCCCCCCGGGGTTTAAAATTTGCTATCAACCCTTTTGTGGACCCAGCGTTTGCCCGCGTGGGGGGCCCCCCGGGGGGGGTTGGCCTGGGGCCCCTTTTTTGGGAAATTTTATTTTTTTCCCCTTTTGGGGGCCCCACGTCCCCAAAAAAACCCCCAATTTGGGTTCCGAGGGGTTTCCCCCCTTTTTCTGCTTTCCCCCTTCACCTTCTTGGTGCCCCCAAAACCCCCCCCCCCGGGGTTCCTCTTGGGGAGGGGTGCCCTTTCCCGGGGCCCCGGGGGAAGACCGTCCTGGGGTTTTTTTTTAAAACCCTTTCCCAAAAAAATTATCCATTTTGGGATCGGGAACTGTTGGCCATAAAATTGGCCTTGGGGGGTGGCGACATCTTTGGAGGGAGCCCGACATCCCTTTGGTCTTCACAGATCAAAAAAATCTCCTGTACCTGCGACGGGTCAGGTTAAATCCCGCCCGGGGTGGTCTCTTTTTTTTTTTTTTTTTGTTTTTAAAATCCTTTTTCCCCGGCCCAAAAAATGTCAAGGCGGACGCCCTTCCCGTGCTTCTGACGTTACGGGGGGAACCCGGGGTTTTAAAACCCAGCAAACCCCTGAAAAATGGTCCATGTGGTCCTGTGGATCTCCGTGTGTCCCCCGGGGAGAAATTATGTGCGTCCCGCACTAGGAGGAGAATTTGGGTTGGGGGCTGTTCTCTTTTGGCCCGGGACCCCGGGGAAAACGAAAATCCTTTGCCCTCTCTCCCCCATTATTGGTGGCCGACTCTTTCCCAAGTTTTTCAAGGATTTGTTCTTCCTGTACCCTTGTGCTCGAAAAAAGGTTCCCCCCCCATTTGGCCCCCTGGCCTCCTAGTCCCTCGCCGTTCCGGGGGTTCTAGACACACATAGGCATGGACTTCATCACTGACCTCCCCCTCCTCGGGGGGTCGGTCATCTGGGGGGGTCATGACCGTTTTTTTTAAGTTTTCCCCCTTTGTCCTGCTTGGTCTCCC
The DNA here is from genome assembly GCA_025379985.1 of Phyllomedusa bahiana. NCBI lineage: Eukaryota > Metazoa > Chordata > Amphibia > Anura > Hylidae > Phyllomedusa > Phyllomedusa bahiana. The sequence continues at coordinate 11,283 of JAODAL010040778.1, forward strand.
CCTTTTGCTCCCCAGTTTGGGGTTTTTTTTCTGCAATCTTTGCCTGCAGGCTTACCATCTACATTGTCCCTCGAGGGTCCAAATTTTTCTCTAAATTTTGCCCTGCCCTTTGTTCCCGTTGCAAAATTTAAAATGGATTCTCACAGCGTACCATCCCCAAACCAATGGGCAGGTGGAGAAGTAAAAAAAGATCTTAGGGGGGGTATCTACGGCCTTTGTGTCCGGACGGGCCGGAAGACTGGTCCGAAACTGCTTCCTTGGGCCGAATTTTTCCTATAACCATCGGGACTCCACTCTACTGGCCGTTCCCCATTCCTTTGGTCTTTTTGGGGTCACCCACGCCCTCCCCTCCCTTGGCCTCAGCCCCGGGTTCCTGCCGTGGGACAACAGGTTCAGGATATCGGGGTCATTTTGGGTGAGACCCCCACAAGCGTTTCTCAAAGGGATCCCCCCGATGAAGTCCCAAATGAAAATAGAGACCCTCCCCCCATTTCCCCCCGGAGTTTAAAATGGGCTTTCGGCCCCCAAAAACATACGACTCATGGTCCCCAGTTTTTAATTGGGTCCCCGGGGTTTCCGGGGCCGTTTAGATTTCTTCGCAGTTGAATCCGGGATCCTAAAGCTTTCCTTCCCCCACCCCTCCGGACCCTAAAGCCTTTCTGTCTCCCTCCCTTAAGGCCCTTGGTCTTTAACCCATTCTCCAGAGGGCGCTGCCCCGTCTCCCCCGGCCTTGAGTCCCCTGATGTTTTTGAGGTAAAGGACATTTGGACATGAAAACCTCAGGGGTAACGTTTCTTTCTGGGAGATTGGGAAAGGGTTCGGCCCGAAGAGAGGGCCTGGAACAAGTCTAAATCTGAATCAAGACCTGCTCCTAAGTTCCTTCAGCCTAAAGAAAAAAGGGGGAGACCTAAGGAGGGGGGGACTGTAGCGGGCCCCCCTTCTCGGCCCACGGGCCGCGGGCGCACCCGTGGGCCCCCTCCGGGCGCCCCCGGGTGGGTGTGCGCTGGGCGGGGACGAGCGGGGGGTCGTCCCGCTGGTAACTTACCGGCCGCGTTTTCCCGTCCCGCCCCGTCCCGCCCGGGCCCGGGTGCGGTGCCCCTTTCCCCACGCGCCGCGCCGGGGGCCCTTCTGTAAATTTAAAGGGCAGTGTCCCCCCAATAATTGGGTTTTTGCCTGCGCCTCCCCTATTTTAAGGTCCGCTCGGGGTCATTCCTGCTGGATTATGTTGCCCCGAGCATAGAAAAGCGTTCCTGAAAACAATTGTTGCCCTACCCTGTACCAGACCCTTTGCTTTTTCGTTTCCCCGACCCGAACCTTGCCGCCCCGCCCTGACCTTCCTGCCCGTTTGACCACGAACCTTTTCCGCCTGCCCTGACATTTGCCCGCCCCTCTCTTTCCGGAAACCCCATTTGTACCTCGTGCACCTCGGCCGCCCGCAAGCAAATCACGCAGGGGGGGCGACCTGGTGCCCACGCCCCAGCAATCCACCCCCTTTGCGGGGGGCTTGGTGAAAACCCGGGGGGTACTTAGATTCCCTTCCCCGGCGTGGCTTAGCTATCATCGCTTGGGTGGTCCCCGTGGATCCATTCAGCCGTTACCATTTCCTAATGAAGACGATGAAATTGTGAAAAAAGTCGGGCCCTTGTGGATTTGACGGAAGAGAAAGGCTCCTGTCTGCATCTGTGTCCGTTCTCCTCCCTCGCTGGCGGGACCGTTGTTTAGAGTGTCCCCATCGTTTCCGAAATAAGTCACCACAATGCTCATGTGAAAGGGCTTGTCCCCACTACCCCTTTTGGTGGCTTTCTTCAAAAATGGCAAGGTGGGGGCGGTTTTTTTACCTGCCTCCCCTCCGGTGGTCAACACCCCCAGGTCCGCACCCTGCTTTTCAGGCCCTGTGTCCTTCGTATACGTAATGGCATTCGCTGCTGCCCAAACGCTGGAGCATTGGGGGGGAATTCCCGGTGTTTTCCCGCAACAATGAGACGGTTGACGGGGGGCTGAGCGACCTGCAACGCTGCCAGGCGGGACGAAGCAGGGTGCGAACGGGGGAAGTGCGAACTTAGACTTCGAGCCTTTCCTCAGGAGGCGTCCAGGACCCAGTAGCTCTTTAAGAAATTTCTGGACGACAAGGTTCATGACTGGCCAGGCAAGGATGTGCTCCAGCCTACCGATCTTAAGGGCGGCCAGCAGATTTCGACTGTTATCGCACACCCCTCCCGGGGCACAAGTTTTCTTGTCACCCACCAGCGCTCGGTCTCGTTGCAGAGAGCCGTCCACAGCTCCTAAACCTGTTGGTGGACGGTCTCCAAGACAGATTAATTTCAACACGACCTGGTTTCTCTGGGAACGTGATGCCACCAGAGGACCTTGGGGGAAAGAACCCTGCACCATCCCTGCGGGTTTTTAAGAGCGTGGCGCCGAGCCTGAGAGCCACCGTCACCCCCAGAGACATCCACCCGCTCACCCAGTGAGCTGTCACAGAGATATGCGGCCTTGGCCGTGCTTACTAGTCCATGTGTCGGTGGTCAGATGGGCTTTCGGCCACAGATGCAGACAACGCACTTGAAATTTTTGATGACACGTGGCTGGCCAGGCAGGGACGGCTTTTCTGGCAAAGAAATGCCTGCTCGGGATCTGTATTAGGGGCAGGCAAGGGCCATGACGTCTCGGAACCCATCTGTGTCCACCAGATGGAAAGGCAACATTTCCAAGGGCCCAAAAGCCTGGCAATGCCGACATTTTAGGTTTTGGCTTTGGATGGTTTGGGTTAAAATGTTTCTTCTGCTCCCAAATCTGGGGAAAACAGAAGGCTGGCTGCTAGACTGGCCGCTGTACGGCGTGCAGGTCGTCAAACTGGCGGAAGGAGAAGGGGTAGGTTTGGGTCTCTTGGTGGCTGTTGGTACTTGGACGATGGTGGAGGCTGAAGCGGAGGCTGATCCCTGATCATGACTCTGAGAGACAGGGGCAGCTGAGGAACGCTTCGTGTGGCGGAGGAGGAGGCGGAGACAGAGGGTGTGACAGTGGTTGGAAGCCCGGCGTCGGTCTGGCCTTTTTTGGCCAAGTTTTGGGCCTCCATTTCAACTCATGCATTCGCTGCATGTGACTAGACATGTTGGGGGTGGTTAACCACCTAAGATTCTTGACTCTACTTATGCGTTACGGCATAGGCGGCATATAACATCGCGGGGTGAATCAGAGGCTTGCTCAAAGAAGGCCCAGGCTTGAGAGGCCCGGACCTTTTTGACGGCGATAAGCGAGGAGCGGATTTGCGCTGACCGGGGCTGGCGGAATCATATCAGCGGACTTCTGCGACCGCCCTCCTCCCTTTTTGAGGTGGAACCTGTAACTGACACTACCCCATCGTCTTCCTCCTCGTCCATGATTGAAGCGCTCGCAAGCAAACTCTGCTGAAAAAGAACCACGTTGGATCCGCAATGTCGTCATCATCAACACAGGTGACTTCGTCGTCCTGACATTCTGCACCCAGGAGCTGCGGGCTAAAAGCAAGAGGGACTGCAAGGCGTTGCCAACTCCCCGGGGAAATTTTTGCCGATTGACCGGCTTCCTTTCCCTCCTCTGATGGCATCAGTAACTGGGCGTCAGAGCAGAGAAAATCATCCTCTTTGGCCTCTTGATCTTTTAACATGCCTTCTGCCCCCCAACCGCATTTGTCATCAAAGGGGTCTTCAGAAAGTGGATTACCACAGTGGTGGGTACACGAGTTGACATTTGGGCTGCTTCATGTTGGACGGATACTGGTGATGCTGATGACGACATTTGTGGCCGTGACTGGGAGGACGAGGAGTAAGACTGCTGGATGCAGGTTTTCATTAACCACTGGAGGACAGATTGGCGACGCTGTTCGTTACTGAGATTCACAGGGCCCTGAAACCCCGCGATGACAGGGCCTGACGGTCCTGCAACTGACGATCCGCTGGCATGGTGTTGTCGCCAGCAATGGAAGGAGCACTTTCTCTCGTACCTCTACCTCCATGTCCTACCCCCCTCTTTTCTCGCGTACCACCTGAATTTCGCTCCATGTTTTAGAAATAAAAAATTTGAGAAGGTATGGAAGAGTTTTGGAAAGTCTCTTAATAAAAGTCGGCAAATCACAGCTATTCTCAAATCCCTCAAATCAAAACAAAATTGCTGGATTCAAATATAACGCAAAGTAGATCTATCAACAAAGCTGGCCTGCGCCAAAGTGAAAAAACACGTATCTGAAATGTATTCGGATTTAAAAAAAGGTATTTTTGGCACCATCAATTCACCTGTGGTGACTACAAATTGCTGTATTCAAATTTAACTGCCCAAAAAGATCTATCAAAACAAAGCTGGCCCGCGCCAAAGTGAAAAACACGTATCTGAAATGTATTCGGATAATAAAAGGTATTTTTTGGCACCTATCAATTCACCTGTGGTAACTACACAATTGCTGGATTCAAATTTTACTGCAAGGGGGGCTCTTATAAACAAATTGGACTGGGCAAAAGTGCAAAAAACACGTATCTGTAAAGTATTCGGGTAATAAAAAGTATTTTTGGCACCTTTCAATTCACCTGTGGTGACTACAAAAATTGCTGCATTCACATTTAAGTGCAAGGGTGCCTCAATGAACAAAACTGTAGTGCGGCAAAGTAAAAAAACACGTATCTGAAAATGTATTCGGATAATAAAAGGTATTTTTTGGCACCTATCAATTCCCCTTTGGGGAAACTACACAATTGCTGGATTCAAATTTAACTGCAAGGTGGCTCTATCAACAAATCGGACTGGGCAAAAGTGCAAAAAGCACGTACCCTTAATGTATTCGGATAAAAAAAAGGTATTTTTTGGCACCTGTCAATTCACCTTGGTAACTCCCACAATTGTTGGATTCAAATTAACTGCAAGGGGGCTCTATCAACAAATCTGGAACTGGCAAAAGTGCAAAAAACACGTATCTGAAATTTGTATTCGGATAATAAAAGGTATTTTTTGGCACCTTTCAATTCACCTGTGGTGACTACAAAAATTGCTGTCTTCACATTTAAGTGCAAGGTGCCTCAATGAACAAATCTGGACTGGGCAAAAGTGCAAAAAACACGTATCTGTAATGTATTCGGATAATACAAGGTATTTTTGGCACCTATCAACCTGTGCTGACTACAAATTGCGGGATTCTAATTAACTGCAAGGTGGATATATGAAAAAAGGTGGAATGGGCAAAATTGAAAATGAACACCTATCTGAAATGTATACTGATAATTAAAGTGAGTTTTTGCACCTAACAAAGAGACCTGCAGTTACTAGAAAAGATGTGTACCTAATATAAGTTCAGGCTGCCCAATATCCAGGAAATATTTCAATAGAAAACTGTTTTAATAATAAAAGCTATTGCAGTGCAAAGTCTACACTAAGTCTTGGTGAACTTTATCCCGTATTCTTTATAGAGCTTGTCTTGTGTTCGCCCGTTTGGGGCCTCCCCCCTCCCGTGACTTTATAAACGGTAGATTCTCCTTTAAAATTCTTTTAACCTAACTACATAAAATCTTCCATTTTCTAATCTAACTAGTTTAAGGATCACAGCTAACAGTAGAGCTTTCTCTGTGAAGAATAGATTAATTTCGCTGAGCTGTTTGGACACAAGCAGAGCGCACGTCCTTCTGCCTCTGAGACGCTGAGAGACACTGAGGCTGAACAGGAAGGGGCTGTTCTATGAAAACGAGGTCATGTGATTTTTCCAGCCAATCGCAACCATACACATCCCAGTCATGACGTCGCACACACATCTCACCCTGCTCTATTCTGTAAGCTGATTTGCTGGCCGCCAAAATGACAGTGACATGTGAATTATCTCCCCCCTCGGCGTATTCGCCGAGCAGGGAGAGGAGACGTAATCCATTGTTCTTTTATGAAACGGGGGATTACCGTATTTTACTGGGACGGATTCAGCCCGTAATTGGCGCACTCCTGCACGTAATTGCGGACTGAATTACGTCCCGCAGATGGCCGTAGCCAAAGGCTTGTTTCACATATGCGTTGGAGGTTCCAATCAGAACCTCTGTCACATATTCTGTCAGGAACGACGGAAAAAAATAGCACTATTTTTTCATCTAAATGACAGACACCATGGCGGAAACCAGGGAGACCAATTGTATTTAATAGGGTTCATCAGGCACCAAAGTGTCCACTGTGAAACGGATCCCTAGGTGTTCGTTTTCACCTCCGACACAAGCCTTACACCACAGCTCAAGTGCAGAGCCTTACACCACAGATGCAAGGAATGGTTGGCGCGTGGCTTTGTCAAAGTTTTTAACTTTGGCCCGCTTTGTATTTGAATTTGACAGCCCTGATCTAGAGTATCTGGATTTTCAAGGTATGCTACATTCATGTTATTGGGCATATAAAATGTGTTTAATTAACCTACCTTTTGGTCACAGAATCAGGCTGACACTTTTTACTGATGGAGAGCGAAAAGGATTCAGGACAGCTGAATCAACTGGTAAAAATATCAGCTGGTAAAATCTATCTGTTTGACTCCCCTCTTGCTTTATTTGCAAATGGGAAGTCAGATGTCAGGAAAAGCCCGCCGACCCACTCGAGGGTCGTCGGCCTGACTTGGGGTGTATCGGGACATTGCGCTCCACCTAGGGGTGTGCAAGGTCTGCCCGATACTGTTTCACCGTTAACCTCTGCCCACACGGGCACAGGGAGACCCAGGAAGGATGAGAAGACACCCTACTCGCCCACAACCCTGAACGGCTGGAAGAGATTTGTTTACCTACGCTGGTTAAGCAAAGCTCTGTCAGTCAAATAAACTGACACCAGCTCCTCGTTTCGTTATAAGACTGGTCCATTACCGACTTATAACAAGGCCAGGAACCAGCCTTGGGGTAGCGATATTTTAAAGACCGAGAATGAGACGTGAGGTTGAGTATCAAGACAACAGACTAGCTCAGATTAAATTCTATAGATTTAATTCGCCTTGGAGGGCGCACTAGATAGAAAATATGTACAGAATGATAATATTATACAGATAAGGGTCAGAGGTGTAAATGTAAGTATGGTTACAAACAAAAGGCGGTAAGATGTGTCCAGTTACCTGAGGTTGGCTTGGTGTTGGGCACACATGGGGGGGCTAATGCGGCCTTGCTTCTGTGTGGATGCTTCTGGAATGGTACGTCCCCCCCTCCTGAATGCAACAACTGTGCAAGCCGGGCTCCAGCTTATATCTGTAATGGGACAGCCTAAGTGGCAGCCCCCTACACACCCCAACACTCCCCTGGGATGGTCTACAAACTCCTCCTTCTCTGGCCATGCCATTTTTGAATGAAACACAAAAATGGACCGTACCGCGGCAGGGCATTGGGACAGAACTGAGCCAGTGGCACCATCAGAACCGGATGGGCCTAAGCTACGACCTGGTACCACATGTCCCCCTCCTATTTTTTTCCTAAGGCCAGCTTTTGATTTTTCACTTCCCATGCATCCTAGAACCTCGGGAGTGGCAGCGGGCCACTGCGTCTGCTAGCCTTTTGTCCTCCAGTCTTTGTTAGAGCCCATGTGTGTTTGTCATGGGCTAATTAATTGAAATGAGGATCCTTTTGATGTGTTGACCTCCCATGCTGGGCTAGCTTCCTATGGAAGGGCATTTACAATGGGTCTGAGCTGGGGCTGATTAATGTGTAAATTGGGCTTCCTGGTGGACTGGGTGATGACGGTGGAGGGGGGAATGATTTGTCATATTTTGAGTGAATTTTCCTCACATCAGACAATTGAATATTGATTATGAACCAGATGTATATAACTTGTAATTGCTGGAACAAATAAATGGAAAACAAATACTTTTTTATTTCAAGCAGACACACATACAGTATATAGTAGGTAAGATTACTTTTTATTTCTCATGTGCAAAAGTGAATCAACAACACAATAAGGAGCACAGATGTTAGTGACCTGAGTAATATCTGAGTCATGCTCATATCTGGGTGTGAGGAAATAAGCAGATAATTACAACTTTAGTAAATGTACTGTACGTCAGCAATGTGTTTATAACACTATGGGCCTTATTTATCAAAACTGTCTAATAGTAAAACTGTCTTTGTTGCCCATAGCAGAGATCAGCTTTAATTTGTAATTCTGCACTGGAAAAATGAAAGCTGAGCTCTGATTGGTTGCAATGGGCAAGAAAGACAAATTTATTGTTAGACAGTTTTAATAGATGAAGACCTATGTTCTGTCTAGGACAGGGGCGTAACTACCGGGGTAGCAGATGTAGCAGCCGCCCCGGGGCCCATGCGCTTAGGGGGCCAGCGCCCCGGGGCAGCTGCTACTGCGTCCGCTACCCCGGTAATGCTGCTCCTGGGCCCGCTGGCAGTGAACTTAACAGGTCACTGCGGCGGGCGGGGAGCTGAGTGGCCCGGCGCATACTGCCTCTGAATGCCCGGGCCCTCCGGCCCGAGCGTTCAGAGGCAGCGCTGTCCGGAGATAGCAGAGCGGAGCTACGATCCGCTCTGCTACTTCCCCTGCCGGCCCTCACATCACATCACCGCGCCGCCCGCACTGAGCAGAGAGGCTGCAGAGAGGCTGCAGTGCGGCGCATCGGGGGAGCGTGGAACGAGGTAAGTAAACTATTTCTTTTTTTAACTGCCCTGCCTGCCTATATACCCCTAAGCCTGCCTATATACGCCCAAGCCTGCCTATATACCCCCAAGCCTGCCTATATACGCCCAAGCCTGCCTATACACCCCTAAGCCTGCCTATATACCCCCAAGCCTGCCTATATACCCCTAAGCCTGCCTATATACCCCCCAGCCTGCCTATATACGCCCAAGCCTGCCTATACACCCCTAAGCCTGCCTATATACCCCTAAGCTTGCCTTTATACCCCCCAGCCTGCCTTTATAGCCCCCCATCCTGCCTTTTTACCCCCCCAGCCTGCCTATATAGCCCCCCAGCCTGCCTATATACCCCCAGCCTGCCTGCATAGCCCCCCAGCTTGCCTATATACCCCCCAGCCTGCCTTTATACCCGCCCCAGCCCGCCTATATACCCCCCTACCGGCTGCCTATATAGCCCCCTACAGGCTTCCTATATAGCTCTAAGTCTGCCTGCCTGAATAGCCCTATAGCTACCGTGAAGCCTGTCTGCCTATATAGCCCCTATAGCCCCCTAAAGCTTGCCTACCTATATAGCCCCCGAAGCCTGCCTGTCTACTTATATGGGGCCCCTTTAGCTACCTAAACCCTACCTATATGGCCCCTATAGCCCACCTAACCCCTGTCTACCTGTATGGCTCCCTATAGCTACCTAAACCCTGCCTGCCTATATGGGGACTCTATTGCCTACCTAAACCCTGCCTGCCTATATGGGCACTCTATTGGCTACCTAAACCTTGCCTATTTGGGGCCCCATATATCCTATCTAAACCCTGCCTGCCTAAATGGACCCCATATAGCCAGGGGGGCAGGTGCTGGAAAAGTCAGGATTCTAAGATATTTGTGTCTAAATCTCCAGGGACAAGTGGTCGGGAGACGTTATGATGGCGGTCTGGACCGGATGCAGAACAAAAGGGAAAGTCAACGACTCGTTAGAAACGTCACCTGTGAGTCCCAAGATGTAACTACACTTTAATCACTTATATGTCTACAGAGCCTGTGTACACTGATATCTACCACTATATGGTCACTGTATGGTGGTTATATACAGTCTGCAGAGCCTGTGTACACTAGTATGTACCACTATATGTTCACTGTATGGCGTTACTATTGGTCTTTGTGTACTGATCAGTAATAGTGTAGGGTATTATTCAGTCACTATGTGGTGGTAATTTGTGGTCATGTTCTGGTGGTATAATCAGGTCCATATGTAGTAGGGTTATTGGTAATATTGGTTTTGGTATAGTGGATTTGTTTGGTAGCAGTATAATGGTGATATGTATGGTGAGGTATTTGCCCCTTGTATTATCTACATTATCTAACAGCATGTCCTGGTACATGGTCGTGGTCAGGGAGGTGGGCGAGGGGAGGAGGGGTAGGGGGCCCCATCCAAAAGTTTGCTTTGGGGCCCTGGTTTCTCTAGTTACGCCCCTGGTCTAGGATGTATAGGTTTTCTGTATGCTGACACTTAAAAATGGGTATTCCATTTTCAGGAGAAAAAAATGTAACGAAGAGTAATACAATTTTCTAATATACTATCTGTATGAATCCCTCACATCTTCTGAAATCTCTCTATTCAGTCATTCAATAGGAACTTTCATGGTGTATTCCAAGGCAATAAAAATCTGTCTATCGTCAAGGGACTTATACACAACTATAGGGATACAGACACACATAGGGTGACATGTATGAACAGGGCTGGACCAGTTTTCTGCTGTACTTTGAGCCAAAAATAATGTATGAATGGGTGCACTCCAAACTTTGGCACGATAAATGCCTTTGTAATAAGCCAAATAAACTTTTCAGTGGGCCAAAGACTTAGGGCGTGTTGCACCACATTCTTAGAAGTAGACACATTTATAAATCTTTGACGCCAAATCTAGGCGCAGAACAGTTAGAACAGCCACACCAAGTTAAAGGTGGTCTGCCTGAGCCTGAGTTGTCGTATTGGCACAACACTGCGCCTGTATGCAAGACCAGATTCATTCATGGCGCATTCTATACTACCTTAAAGCTATTTAGAACTGGCCTGTCAGAGCCAACGTTTATACATTATATTTACTATTTTGCCATAGGCAAACTTAAACTCTATCAGTTCTCAATCTATAAAGCACTAAAACGTAACTTTTATTATATCTAACTCTTAACCTCTATACACACTATTTAAAAACCTGATCTCTATCCTCATCATTTAACCCTTTTTGCTTCTGAAAGAGGGAATAACTCCCTTTCTATCATCAAGTCTGGTGGAACCCCACCTATTAACAGGAGAGCCTTATATCTATAGCAAAGTACTAGCTTCAGTAAGGGATCCCAAGCCAACTACTTGGGCAGTCGTCCCTAATCTCATAGACACAGAACAAATAAGGCCCCCTTGTGACACCGTCTGCAGCAGGTGACACTTGTAGACAGAGGTGAGAGATCACAATTTAAAACCTCATATCTGACCTCGCCGACATGTTTCGCCAGCTAACCTAGCTTTATCAAGGCTTAGAGGTCTGATCACATGTGGTCTGAGCTCACTTCCTTTTATATCATGTTAGGTAAACACCCCATTCAGGTGCTCACCAATTAGCCATCAGAGAATCCACATAAAGCCCACTCCCCCTTCCGCGTGCGCACACTCATAACATGTCCTGCTAAAGCTGCCACCATGCTCTCATGAGCCAACAACCTTCAGTCAAATTCGCCATCTCCATAACAGGCTTGCGCCCCATCTTACCGTACTGCCCGTGCCAATGCACTGCACCAACAAACACCTCAGCCCTGACTGTGATGAGCTTCCATCTCACTTCTCTCATATTATTGCAACTGCGTGCCTCACCTAGAATGAACTAAGCAGACTAGGTATCACATTACACAGCACACTGCCATCTTTGTCAATTCCCATAAGCCCCTTCTCTTCAAAATCTAATATGCATATTCGTTGGGAATATGAACTCCACTGTACAATAGACCACTGTCATATTATCTTCCCATAAAGCTCTTCTCCTATGTATGTAATATGCATATTCATTCCAATAGAGCTGCAGGCCCCATTAAATACATGTTCCACTGCATTGTATAGTATTGTCTCAAGACTATATTCATAAACTACTTCTCTTTCACATGTAATATTCATACTCATTTTAATAATACTGTAGGCTCATTTTATACATGTCGCCCATAGTGGCCAAATACAGTGCTGATTTGTGGTAAAACCTAATTTTTACAGGTCGTTGTCTTACCATGGAAGATAGACAATCAGAATCAGTTAAATGTTAATCAATTAGGCTACGTCTACATGGCACTGGTTTACAGTCGTATTTTATGCAGATTCAGTATTTAGAATTCACCAAAAATCTGACTGTAAACCATCCCCGTAGACCTCAATAGAAGATCCAAGCTATAGACTACACAGCTCGGATTTTCTGAGGTCGGATTTCAAATCCAATCACAAAAAACTATATTTATATAGTATAGAACATGTTCTATAATCCGCCAGAAAACAACAGATTGTAGTACTGTTCAACATGGGCTGGCTGTAAACTGACTGCAAAATCTGCACAAAAAAACTTGGTTCAAAAAATAAAACCAATAGTAAAATACTGGTTGGAATCTATAACAAAATCCAATGGTATTCTACTTTTGCCATGTAGACGTGGCCTTAGACAAATCCAGATTTTTACTATGTTTAATGTGGCCACTATAGCAAACCATAAAAAACATAAACCTTAGCAAAAAATGCATGCTTTTGCACCCTTCAAGTAACATAGTGGGCAGATATCTATTGTCCATATATTAAAATAACGCACTGGAATTTTATCTTTTGGCAAAGATTTTTTCAAATAAAATAAAGGAAGAATATACCAGTTAAATATTTATTCTTACATGGCTTCTGTCTTTCTAGAAATATTTTTTTTATAAATGCTTGTGTAAGAAACAACATTCATCAGTACAAACTGCAATCAGTATCACTGGTGCTACAGCAGGAAACAGTTTGTGATAATAATCACACCATGAAGATAAAGTCATTCCATGAGCTAAATTACAGCTTGTAAACAGAACAATGAAATTTACTATTTAAAAATCTTGAAAAAAATCACGCTAAAAAACTGAATTTTTCCCAACTGTTTTTTACACAGCCCAATTTGTCTTACGTCCTATCTGCATTTTAAAATTTTTCCCTTTTTAAAGTAGAACTGATTTTTCCTGGGGTCCATGCTAAAAAATTAAATGGCACATTTTTTTAAAGGGTTTTACCAATTTTGGGGGCCACAAAAAAAAAAACACCCCCAAAAACCTGTAAAATTTTAAAAACATTACTTAATTTTTTATAGGTCAAGAACTAAAATATAAATTCATGCCAAATCTAAAATTTAAAAAGAAGGGTGTCCAACACACATAAAATTTAAAAACCATTTCTGTCCCTAAATTACTTTTTAACATAATAATAAAAGGGGCCTTTGAGAAAACAGTTTTTTTTGTTTGAAATTTCTAATAAATAAAAAAACTTTACCCTTTGCCCTCAAAGGGGTTAGGGGTTTCATTTTTGGTTTTGGCATTTTCCACCCTTTAAGTCCATAGGCATTATAATGACCTTGATCGACATACAAAAACATCAGGGGGAAAAAAATTTTTCGGTGGGGTTTTCCTGCACTAAAAAAACAGTACAATGATTTTTTTTTTAAAAAACCCCACCACATGTACTGCAAAAAACCCACTTTGGAAAAAATTAAAACATATCAATTTAAAAGGGATTGTTGGCCCATGTACCATAGGGGAAAAACAAAAGAAAATTTCCAAAAAAAACCCAAATTTAAAAAAATTTGTTATGAAACAAAAAAAATAAAAAAAATTTTGCAAAATTACTAAAAATTTTAAAATTTAAAATGTTTAAATCATGGAAAAAATGAATATTTTTTAAATTTACAATTTTTTTTAAAAAAATTAAACAGTTAACATGTTATTGATGTTGCCTTTATGTAAACAAAAAATTATCGGAGTTTTTTAAATTTGAAAAAAAAAAGAAAAAAAATTAAAAAGCGTATAAAATTTTTTACAGCTTTTTACGGCCCCACAGAGTGTAGTTAATATGTCATTTATACTGTTTTGTCAATATTTTAAAATCCAAAAAACAATGGATGCTCATTTCTTCTCTCCCCACCCAAAAAATAAATGTTTGTGAAAACTTTATATCTATTCCAGAATGGTGCTATTAAATATAAAAAGCAAACAAACAAAAACTTGTTCTTCAAAAAAAGCAAACAAATGGCTATGTAAACAGAATATATTATGGTTTTTAAAATGCAGTGATTTGCTGCTTTCTTAAAATTAAAAAAACTGTTCCTTAAAGGGGTTTTCCCAACTTTTTTTTTTTGTTTCTTGAACATAGCACGTTTATAGACTTGAAAAACTTCCTTAAATATCTTTCAATAAAAATGTTTGTTCTTACTTTTACCTGTTTTATTCAGCAAAAGGCAATTACCGTCTAAAGTTTTCCACTGTAGATGCACAGGGTTGGCTATTTCATAATTTTTTATTTATTAACCCTTTAGGCCTAATCTTGTGCCAATAAAAAATGGATTTTGGTACTCACCATAAAATGCTTTTATCGTTAGATACATTGGGGGACACAGCACCGTGGGTATAGGCTCTGTCCTTAAGAGGCTGACATTAGGCAAATTAAAAAAGTTGGCTCTGCAAGGCAGGTTACATCCCTCCTACCAACACCAGGCTAATAAATTAGTGCCAAAAGCAGTAGGAAGGAGAGCCTGCAGAAAAAGCCCGAACCCTATCCTGGGATAGGAACTCAAACACTACCTGGGAAAGAGCAACAAAAATAGGGGAGGAAGCTATCCCCTCCAATGAATCCAACGAGAAAAGGATTTTCTTGTGAGATGCATAGGGGACAAAGCCCCATGAGACGTTCAGCAGTGAAGAACTTGTTAAACGGGGAAATGAGCAGTGACCATTAAAGAAAGGCTTGCCCATAGACATGTAGGATTCTGAAATTGCAGACTGGATCCAGAAAGAAATGGTTGACTAAGAAGCTGTCAGACACTTTCGTGGGCCCTCAGGAACCATAAATAGAGAATCCGACCAACTGAAGGACATAGTGACAAAAAATAAATACGTATCACCGTGACAGCATCCAAGCAGTGCAAGGAGACAACCTTGTACTTATGAATAACCAAAAAAGCCAGACATCATGGCTACCAGAAAAGCCAACTTCCAGGACAGCAGACGAAGAGAGATGTCACACAAAGGCATAAAATGGTGAATACTGTAGCACACAGGAGACCAGGTTAACAAGACGACAAAAAAGGGGAGCACAATACATGACCCCTTGGAATATGGTCTTAATCTGTGGACGGAAAGCTAAAACCAGCTGGAATAAAAGTGAGAAAGCAGAAATCTCACCACCCAGAGAAGAGAGTCCAAGGCCCTGCTTTAGACTCGCCTAAAGAAAAACAAGGATCTGAGAAGTGGAACACCGCAAAGGATGAACGGACTGATGCTCACACCAGCTAAAATAGGTCCTTGAAGTATATAATATATTTTTGCTGACTGACTTCCTGTGACTGAGCATGGTGCGAATGACAGGATCAGAAAATCCAAGGGACCTTTGAACCTCAGTTTTAACAGCCACGACATCATATGCAGCTGTGGTAAATTAGGGTGGAACAGCGGCCCTTGGGAAAGTAGATCAACCCTAAGAGGAAGGGACCATGGAACGTCTGCAGAAGGCTGATGAGGTCTGTATACCAGACCCTACGTGGCCAATCTGGGGTGACGAGAATTTCTGGAATTCCCTTCACCTTGATCAATATAAGCACCATGGTAAGCAGAGAAAACAGGTAGAGGAGGGAGAACCTTCTCCAAGGATGGATAAATGCAACCCCTGCCAGGGCCTGGGGAATCTGAGTTCTGAAGAGATAGCTCGGAAGCTTGTGGTTGAGCTATTAAGCAAAAAGGTCCACGTCCGTGGTTCCCCACCTCCAACATATCAGGAAGAACACCTATAGATGGAGGGACCACTCCCCTGGGACCAGAGTCACGGGGCTGAGAAAATCCACAGCCCAGTTGTTTAAGCCTAGAATGTAAACCGCTGATTAAACCAGCACATTGGTCAGTCCAAAGGAAGATCCAAGTTACTTCCTGAAAAGCAACTCTTTTTTTGGTGCCCCCTCCCCTTTCCCTGGTGGTTTAAGTATGATACAGCGGTTGTGATGTCTGCCTAAATGTAAACAGGCATTATGGAAAAGGGGCTGAGAAGCCCAAAGCGCCCTCAAATGAATGAACATATCCTCAATTTTGCTTTGACCCACCAGGTCTTGAGAAAGCAAAGAGGATTTTTCCCACCAGTATCTCTCATCTGCAGACAACGCTGTTTCCGGGATTTTGTCCCTCATCATGCGAGCAGATGATACTGCTGGGCTGTGGTGGAGGCATTGAGTGAGTCCAAAAAAGGGAACTTCTTATTCTCATCCCTTGAGGGAGAGCAAACACGCGTACGAACGGCATGTAGAGTTATGTATTGCCTTTCGCCCTCTAACTAAAGCATCAGCATATATATCACAGGACATTATGGGAAAGGGGCTGAGAAGCCCAAAGCACCCTCAATTGGATGTAACAAATCCTCAATTTGCTTTTGACCCACCGGGTCTTGAGAAAGCAAAAGAATTTTAGCCGATGTAGAAAAGGCAATAAAAGAAGTACAAAAAGAACCAGCGGACTTCGTGCAAAATTTTGCTTTTAATGTGTCATATCATAGCAGGGGGTACACAGACACTCCAACGCATTTCGGGCTGTTACTAGCCCTTTTTCCGAGAAAGTACCAACAATTATTAACAAGGTTCACTATATATAGGGGAAAACAAGTGGGAGGTTCTATTGCCTCAAACGTTTACATAATTTCCTCATAAAAAGATTATAAAAACATGGTCATCGAACATATCCATACAGCTACACAATATTATCGCATTGTTGTTGCAAACAGGAAGCGAAGTAATTATTTAATATATATATGCGAGATCATTTCTGAGATTCATACCATGCGGTGCTCTGGTTTCCAAAGTATAAATCCACTGGGCTTCTCTGAGACGCAACATGTGTTGCCAGTCCCCGCCAGCAGATGGCCTATTAACTTTTTCTATCGCATAGCAACGGAAACTTTCCACTGCGCCTGTGTGATGCTTCACAAAATGTTTGGCCGCTCCTGAATGTGTAGAGCAGCCTTTTTTAATGCTGGACAAGTGCTCCGCAACTCTTATTTTGAACTTTCGAATACTGCTTCCAATGTACAACAGGTTACAAGTAACACACTGTATAACATATACGATATGGTCACTATCGCAATTAATGAAGTCCATTTATGCTATTAAAACCTTATTACTTTGTTTTTCAAATATATCTGTCTTCACTGTGTATTTACATATACTGCATCGTGTTTTGCTACAAGGAAAAAAGCCCTTTACAGATAGCCAATCACTCATATTTTTTTTACCCAAAATACTACTGGGAGAGATTATATTACCTATTGTTTTACTCCGCCTTGCAACCATATGTATACCCTCATCAATTATATCTGCCAAAAGACTATCCTGCCTCAAAATATTGATTTTTCTATAAAAAACTTTTCTTATGACATCATAATCTTGGCTAAAGGGTGTCGAAAACACAATTCCTTTTTTATGACTCTGTTTTTTACTCCTATTTTTATCCTTGTGTAACACTATATTTAGTGATAAACCTTTCGTTTTATTTCTTGCTATTTTTAGTTGTTTATTTGAATACCCTCTATTCTGTAGTCTAGCATCCGCAGTGCATATTTCAGCCACCCGATCTTTCTCTTCTTTGCAAGATCGTATAACTCTATAATATTCCCCATAGGGGATAGCATTAATTGTGTGCACTGGGTGGCAACTATCTGCTCTTAATATAGTATTACCACTGATCTTTTTTCTATATAGGGAAGTAACTATTCTCGATTGTTCTTTATCTCCTATTAGCAATAAGTCCAAAAATGCCATTTTGAATGAATCAAACGAAAATGTGAAACGTAAGTTGACATCATTAGCATTTAAATAGTTAACAAAATCCGGTATGGACGTTACATCCCGACCCCACACAATCAGGAGGTCGTCCATGTAACGCCAATACCATATGACACTGTTGGAAAAAGGATTGTGTACATTATATATGGCGTGGTGCTCCCACCACGCCATAAATAAGTTGGCCAATTACGGGGATGCCGTAGCCCCCATAGGAACTCCCAATAATTGCAGGTAATATTGTTGGTCAAACTTAAAATAGTTATTATTGAGTAGAAAATCTATACATTCTAACAGGAATATATTAAATTCTTCCTTATAGCCACTTCTTTGTAGGTGGAACTCAACTGCTTTTCTTACTAATGTTTGGGGAATACTGGAATATAAATTGGAGACATCCAGACTCAACCATGTAAAGTTTCTGACCATTTAAATTTGGAAAATATCTCTAGTATCGCAGTGCTATCTTTTAGATATCCTGGTGTTCTCTAAACAATCGGTTGCAATTGTAAATCCACCCACTTATTTAGGGGTGCTGTAACACTGTTAACACTGGATACAATGGGACGCATGCTAGGGGAAAAATCTCCCTTATGTACTTTTGGACCCATAGAATATGGGGACCTGTGGGTTTTCTTTAGATAGTTGTTTTATTTGTTTTTCAGTAATGGCCCCTAAACTTTCTCCTTCTTTTAATGATTTATCCAGTTTATCTTTAATCATTTTGGTGGGATCCATAGGCAATTTTCTATACGTTTTTTCATCTTCCAGGATAAGGGCTATTTGTCTAGTGTATAGGCTAGGGTCATCACTAACGTGGTTCCCCCTTTGTCTGCTTTTTTGATAATTAAGTTCTTATTCTTCAATTCTTTTAATGCTTTATATTCGTGATATGTTAAATTAATTTTTTTATTTTTATTTTCTTCTGATCTACAATTTTTTTTAAATCTCTTTCCATGGTAGTTTGAAAAATATCCATGGCATCCACTCTTGATTTGCGTGGGTAAAAAAAGGGGTTACCACTGATGTACCGGACCTCATCTTGTATGCCTAATTCCACCTCCTCTCTTTGTAAATCTTTTAATGCCATGAGTGACTGCTGTTCGTCAAACATTAATCCCTCATATTCATTAGTACTTTCTTTTCCTAAATGAGATAGTTCCCATACATTTTATCTTTCTACATAATCTTTATTTTCTTGTCTGAAAAAACGCTTAACTGTGAGAGCTCTAACAAAACGATTGAGATCCAAAAGGGTATTAAACAAATGGAGATTGCCTGTGGGAGAAAAATTTAACCCTTTATCTATAAAGTTCAATTCACTTGTAGTTAGGATAGTGGGAGTCAGTATGATAATACTACTATAATCCCCAGATTTTTCCTTGGTTATTTCTTCCTCCTCACCACCTTCTTTCTTTTTAGAACGGTGTTTTCTCCCTCCTCGTCTTCTCCGTTTTTTGTTGCTTTTTGTTGGTCCTCATTATCCTTTGCTCTTTGTGCATATGATGTTCCCATTTCTCTGGATCTTTCTATAGAGGAGGTGTCAGAATCAGATGTTCCAATTAGGCCATATTCAACATCAGAGAAATTCACTTCTTTTCTTCCTCTTCTCCCTCTAAACGTTTGAGGCAATAGAACCTCCCACTTGTTTTCCCCTATATATAGTGAACCTTGTTAATGAATGTTGTACTTTCCGTGATCAAGGGCTAGTAACAGCCCGAAACGCGTTGGAGTGTCTGTGTAACCCCTGCTATGATATGACACATTAAAAGCAGCAAAATTTTGCACGAAGTCCGCTGGTTCTTGTTGTACTTCTTTTATGATTGGGCTCTTGCCGGGAGCCGAACGTACTGGGCGTTGACTGAAGGCTAGCTGCGCTATTGCCGGACCATACACAGGTGTTTGAAAAGTCTGAAGAAGTGGTGAGTGCCAACATTTTATTGTATATATTGTAGAAAAGGCAATACATAACTCTACAAGCCGTTCATTCGGTGCTCTCCTTAAGGAGAGAAGTTCCCTTTCTGAGCCACTCAATGCCTCCCACACACAGCAGTCATATCACGATTACCACTCTGCTCTGCACTGATGAAGGGACAAAAATCCAGAAACAGCGTTTGTCTGCAGATGAGAGATACTGGCTTGGGCTAAAATCCTTTTTTGGCTTTCCTCAAGACCCGGGTGGGTCAAAAGCAAATTGAGGATTTTTTACATCCAATAGAGGGTGTCAGCCCCTTTCCCATAATGCCTTGTGATATGCAGATGCTTAGTAGAGGACAAAAAGGCAATACATAACTCTACAAGCCATTCATTCGGTGCTCTCCTCAAGGAGAGAAGTTCCCTTTCTGAATATAAACAGGAAAACAGTAAAATAGCTCTCAGCTCCAGAACATTCATATAGAGACGAGACTCGTTGGGTGACCATAGACCATCTAACGTGCAGGACCTGAAGACAGCCCCCTAACCTGAGTGGCTGCAATTTGTCGTTACAATAATCCAATGAAGAGGCGGAAAGATCCTCCCCAGGGAGAGAGCAGGCAAGATCAACTACCAACTGAGGATGCAGTGATCATGAGGCGGAGGAAGGATGCATTTGTCCAGAAAGTGCAAAGAATCGTCCCAATGAGCCAGAATGGCACGCTGAAGACAGTGAGTGTGAAACCATCATCCCCAGGATACTCATGCAGAAGTGGATTGAAAGATTATGGTCTCCCAGAGGAAGAAGAGTGACACCGGACCAGAGGGAATTGACTTTTTCTAGAGCACTTTGGCAGTCCTGGTATACACAGAAATGTCATGTGCTGTGATGCACACAGACGCGATATCTGGAAACTGATGATCTATTAAAACCTCTCTAAAGACTCAATGGTAATGGTAAGACTGGTCAGGGCATCGTCCATGGAAGGGAACCTGAGAAGGTGGTGCTCCAAATACAGAATCATGACGATACTTCACACCTGAAGTAGTGCCAGAAGAGACAACAATACCTTCATGAAAACCCTTGAAGAAGTGGCCAGTCCGAACGGTAGGCGGCGAACTGGAAATTCCAAGAACCTACTGTGAAGATATTTCTAGTGGGACTGCATGATTAGAATGTGAAGGTAGGTGTCTGAATATCTAGGAATGTCTAGGAAGGCGAGAAACTCACCCTGCTCCAAAGACATCACCACTGACTGCGAAAATGGCGGACACAAACCATGTTGATCAAGGAGTCTAAGGTTCAGAATGGGCCAGAGGGACTATCCTTCTTGGGAATAGTGATTTAAATAGAAGCCTTGAAAATGCTTGGATGGAGGAACGGGTAAAATCACCCTTAAAAGATAAAGGAAGTACAAAGCCTGAAAAAAAGCAAAACCCTGGGATGGGAAGGGAGGAGGCCAGAGGAAGATAAGCAAACTTGATTTTGTATCTTGAGGAGACCACCTCCCGGACTCAAGCATTGTCTTCATGGGCCACCCAGCCCTCCTGCCACCGACCTAAAGAGAAGGCCCGGGTGGGGGCAGACTCATGCGCAGGAAGCCTTGGAGGTATAAATCTTGTGTGCCCTAGGACACTGGTTTGCAAAGTGCAGCTCTCCAGCTGTTGGGAAACTACAACTCCCATAATTTGTTTCTATATATTCTATATAAGTTGGTATGATGGGAGTTGCAGTTTTCCAACAGCTGAAGAGTCACACTTTGTAGACCACTGCCCTAGGACATGTAAGAGGGTGCCTAAAAGGAAGGTTTCATGGAGTCAGAACTTGAACCCCTTTTCAACGGGGGCTGCGAAGGAAAGTCAGGTAAGGAATGAAAATGCTGCCAATATCTGCTCCTTTTGGCTGATTCTAATAAGGCAGGGAACTGCAACCACCAGTGGCCTCAGAAAAAATTACCTCCAATCTCTTACCAAAAAGTTGACCCCCTGAAGAAGGGAGCTTTGTGAGAGCATTCTATGGGGCAGGATCAACCGTCCAAGCCCTAAGTCATACTGAACGGTGAATCCCCAAAGAATTGACAGAAACTTGGCATACGCGATGCACTGTCTCACACATTAATTTAGCAGCATGTAACAGCTGAGAAGAAATCCCTAAAAGGTCCTCCTGAGGAGCTCTAGAAGATATACCCTTCTGTAGCTGGTCAGCCCTGACAGTACAAGCCTTGCTAACCCAGGAGGAGGCAAAAATAGGCCGCAGGGCAGCGCCAGATACAGAGAAAATATACTTAGAGAAGAAATTTATTTTCTCTGCCTACAGAGTCAGATAGAGACACTGCATCAGACAATTTGGAATAAAGTCCCGTAGATCTAGATAGGAGAGAGACCAAAAGGTCTACAAATGGGGAGGCTGACCACCTGAAAACCAAGGCCTCATAAAAATGAAAGAGGATGTCCAGCCTTTTAAAAGAAGACAAACACTCCTGATGTTTCCATTCCTGGAAACAAGCTCCTCAAATTCCCATGGTCTTTCACTTTTTTCTTCATTTGTCTGTTTTTCATATGTAATTGTTGTTACCACGTGGATCTTGTTGAATTATCTTGAATCAGTTTATGCTAAAATTTCTATAGACTCTTTCCCCAATGCTATCTATGGTCGGTATATGTAACTATACAATCCCTTCACTTTAGGATTGTGGTGGCACTGAAGGGCTTAAAACCCTTTTAATTCAGTACGATGAAAAACTGCTGCTGTGGGTGAATTTGTCAAAACTGATGAAAATGAAGAGATTCAGTTTAGAAAAAATAGTTTATAAATATGCTATTTAATTAATTTTATTGATTTCACTTAGCTCTACAAACCTGGGCTGTGCCTTTTACCTTTAAAACCGTTTCCCAGATGGGCCCCATAACGGTTTCTGCTTTAATCCTGTGACTGCATCAGTTGCCACATCAAAGTTAATAATGCATGCCATGAGGAGAAAAAGAATCATATTTATTCATGGGGTTTAGATTTAGATAAGAATTTAAAGGGGATATTTTACATGGCAAAATTGGATTGTTTTTGGTCCTTTTTAAATTGGGGGTTTTGGGTACTTGTTTCAAAATGTAAACGGGCCCAAAAAAAGCACTAAAATGTTCGTGTGAAATTCAGGCTTTCAATTAAAACACCATAAGCTCTTTTGGACTAATCAAAGAAAAATTTTCAGTCAATTTTGATCCGAAAGACACAGCAACACCCTATTTTAAAAAATTTTGGGGCGTTAATGCTGTACCAAAATGATTTAAACACACACCGCGTGTTGGAGCTTTTTAATGCGATTTACGCAGCACTTTTGAATGCATTTTCCGGATCCAAAAATGGATCCAATGCGCTGTGTGAACATACTCTAATGCAGCAGAAAAAAAACAACACTAAATATGCACCTGCACAGTATAAACATGCCCTTCCACCAGTGTGAATCAAATTCACTGAATATATCCAATGTCTGACTGCTATTAGAATTTTATTTTTACAATCAGTGGAACATGATGCCTGCTTTGGAAGCTTGATGAGCCATAGGTTAATTCAAGATTATTAATAAAAAAGTGGGAAACTATAATATTCACCACTTGTTGGTAATGCTGAAAGGGTTGCCTGGCTTGGAAAACCCATTTTCACAAACCGTATTGCGGCAGTGAAAGATATTATTATTATTCAAAACTGTTACAATTTCAGGGCACAGGCGCAGGCCCCCGCATTACACAGGCCTCTGGTTTAAATTGCCTCGAGTTAATGCTTTATGTGGTGACACTGCAGGGGATTTAGGAACTTGCTTTTTGGTTCCCCCATTTATTTAAAAATTTAAAACATGTTCCACAGCTTATTCAGCCTAATTGCGGGGGACGGTTTTGCCCGCAAATTTCGGCGTGTGAGGGGGCGGGGGGGGGGGGCCCGGCCGACCCGTCGGGATAATTGCATGTCACTTTCTCCCCCTCGCCGTATTTCGCGAGCGGGGAGAAGACCAAATTCAAGTTTCTATGGAAAATGTGGATTAACCCTAAAGAATGGAGGATTTCACCGTATTTGAGACTGACGGACGAAATACGGACTGAAATCCGTCCCAAAATAAGCCATGTGAACATAGCCTAAGGGTATAATCCCAAGTATAAGCAAGCACAAACCACACACATGAGGTGGACACTGTCTTTAAATACCAAATGTCAAAATATATTCATCAGCAATCTGTTAATGACTGCAAGGTTTTGCTTGAAAGACTTGTTGTTTACTGGGAAAATAATGTGGGCCTTAACAATAAAATGAGTAACTATGTCCACCACATTTAGGCTTCATTTTTAATCGCATGAAGCCACTGCTACATGGAATCGTACTGCCATACTTTTACTACAGCTAGCAGGTTGCAGTCTAGCCTGAAAGCTTTGTAATTTACGGGCGTTTTTAAAAAAATAAAAATTTTTCCCAATTGGTAACGGGAAAGGATTTAAATGAAAATACTATTTTGCGTCCCAGCGGTTAAAAAATCGAAAAATTAAAATCCCTTTTTGCGAGCGATCACTCTTTCTAGAAACGCGCAAATCAGAAAAACCAAGCAAAAGCTCCAGTCTCCCGACAGATCCAGTAGAAATAAATCTGCAGATGTAAAGTTTATATTGTCACTTTTATTTGCAAATAATAACATTTTTTTACTCCACATGCTTAAATGCGTAAATGCCAACCCTCCTGATTTGGGCGGGAAGTTCCCGCCAATGGGGATGACCTCCCCCCTCCCCCCGGAAGGGTGTCCGAACCTCCCGCCGCCAGCAGGCAGCAGGGGTTCTTTAAATGAACGCGTTGCCGGAGTAGCGTCAGGACGCTGCTCCAGCGCCACCAGGGCCGTTCCCATGGGCGGGCGCCGCCTGCCCGGTGCTTACTCTCTGACTCCGCAAGCCCGCTTTTCAACATCCGTGCCGAGTCAGTTGTGCAGCTGCTCGTACAGGGTGAAGGCAGGAGGGATTGTTACTAGTGTTGAGCGTTTTTAAAGACAAAGTTAAAATCGGCAAGATTTTTATGGGACCCAAAATTTTTAGATATCATAATTAAAGGGCTAAAATCTTGCATCATCTTTTAAATCGCCCTTTTCGGCGTTCCCTGAAATTTTTGGGGGCCCAGAAAATCAGATTACAAATGACAGGGGAGATGTTGTACGACGTCATGACTGGGATGGGTATTTTGCGATTGGCGGGAAAAATCACATCCCTCGTTTTACATAGAACAGGGTTTCCCGTTTTAGCCAGTGGGGCTCTCAGCGTCTCATAGGAGTAGGAGTGCCCCTTCGTGCCAAACAGCCAGCGAAATTATTCTATTTCGGCACGAGAAACCTCACTTAGCTGTGACCCTTTCAATTTAGTTTAAATTTAAAATTGGAAGATTTTTTTGTTTTAGGTAAAGAATTTTTAAAGGAGCATCTACCGCTGTAAAGACACGGAAGGGGGGCGGGGGGCCCGTGCCAACAAACAAGCCTATAAAAAACACTGGATAAAATTCACCAAACTTGTGTAGACATTGCACTGCAATATCTTTATTATTAACAGTTTTCATTGAAAAATTTCCTGGGTATATAGCCTGAACTTATATTGGATACACATCATTTCAGAACTGCAGGTTCTGTTTAAAGCAAAAACCCCCTTTTTTTATCAATACATTTCAG
>JAODAL010040779.1:0-36553 GCA_025379985.1 Phyllomedusa bahiana
ACGCGGGTTGACACGGTTGTGTGCCCTCAAAAGGGGGGCCATAACCTATGTGACGGGTCCCTTTTAAAAGGTGTGTTCAAAAGGACTTTGAGGAATATAAATATGTCAAGGGTCTGTGGGTGCAGTCTCACTTCGGAACCCACATTTATCTCGGAACTAGTCCAAAATTTCTCCGCACCAAAACAAGTGGGGGTTGCGCTTGCACATACTCCCCATTTGTGCTATGGGAGTTTATACGGGCCAATGGTTTGGTTGTTATCAAAACCCCCGCAGAACAAAATGGGGTCATGTGAAAATGCCCCAGGGTGGGATTCAATCTGTCAGTTCAGAAGGAGACCCGGTTGCACTTGCTCACGACGCTTCTTCTGTTCTATGGGAGTTCAGAGTAAAAGGGAGCATGGTTCGGTCAACTCAAACTTCCTTTAAAAAAAAATTTAAGGGGTTGTCTCATGCAGACATTGATGGATATCACTAGGACATGCCAAAAATTTTTTTGATAGGTCGGGGCCCCCTCTTGGGACTTGCCCTATCCCAAAATAGCCCAAAACCCTCTCCTTTCGAAAGGGAGGGACTCTTAATAGACGGGAAAGGGAGTTCCAAGTTTAGGCAAGCAGTGATGTGGCTGTGATCGCCTTCCGTCCCTTTGTGGGGGAGAGTCATGAACCTTCCCCGTTCAGGGGCTTTGGGGCTCGTATAGGAGATAATTGCGGGTCCTAGAGGTGGGACATGCACCTATCAGACATTGATGGCATAACTTAGCGATATCCCCTCAAGCTGAGTGAACCCCCCTTTAAGATTTTTGTGCCAAATTTTTGGGGGCCCCTTTCCCCAAAGAAATGTGCGATCCGTGGGGTTAAATCCACCCCTATTAAATTTTACCCATATCCACGTATGCCATCAAAGTTTTGGTTGGTAACACCCCTTTTCAAGAACTGGCTCTTGAGAACCTCCCCGCAGAATGGAGAATAGGCCGTGCTTGCTCTGTACTCTTATCTGTTCTATGGGAGTTCAGACTTTAGCCAAATGATAGGCAGCACAGCGACTCGGTCAGTTAGCACTGCTGCCTTGCAGCACTGAGGCCCTGGGTTCAAATCAAACCAAAAACATCAGCATGGAGTTTGCATGTTCTGTGCGGTTTCCTCTGGGTCCTCCGGTTTCTCCAACACATACAGATTGGTCAGTTTTAAACTTAGACTGTGAGCCTGAATAGGCACAAGACCAATGTGAATAATGGCAATCTCTGTAGAGCGCCTACAATATAACAGCACTTTATACATGAATAAATAAATGCCTGGAACTCCCACTGAAATGAACAGTGTCGGGCAAGTACAACATCCTCCCTGTTCTGCAGGGAGATTTTCAGGAGCCCGTCCTTATGATAGATGCAAGTATGAGAGATGGGACCTGCACCTGTAACAGTGCACGCCGCGGCCGCTATCTCGGACCACAGTTGTGCCCGTGCCTCTGCTGCGGCTCCTGGTCGTTACTCACCTGTCTCAGCTCCTGTCTGTTCTACGCTCCTGGCGGCGGCGCTCGCCGGCAGATTCGTGACCCCATTGTTCCTTCAGCTCTATGACATCATAAGCGTGCAGTGCCCTTCTATGGGGGCGTGCGTGGACTGCTTGCTATTTAAAGGGACAGTGTCCCAGTTTCCTTTCTGTGGACCTGTGACCCTGGCTTTAAAAGGAGCTTCCTTGCTTGCTCATGTCAGTTCGTTATGGTGTTTGACCTCTGGCTGCTGTGTCGCTGCTTGTTCTCATGTGCGTTCCAGTACGTACCAGTTACATGCCTTGCTACTGGTCAGTTCATTATTGTGTTTGACCCTCTGGCTGCTGTGTTCGCTGCTGTTCTCCTTTTTGTTTTTAGCGTTCCAGTACGCTACCAGTTTTTAACTGGCCTTGCTACTGGTCACGTTCATTATTGTGTTTGACCCTGCTGGACTGCTGTGTCGCTGCTGTTTCTGTGCGTTCCAGGACGCTACCAGATACCTGCCCTTTGCTCCTGGTCAGTTCGTTATTGTGTTTCACCTGCCGGCTGCTGTGTCGCTGCTGTTCTCCTGTGCGTTCAAGTATACCAGTTACCTGCCTGCTCCTGGTCAGTTCGTTATTGTGTTCTGACCCTCTGGCTGCTGTGTCGTGCTGTTCTCCTGTGCGTTCCAGTATACCAGTTACTGCCCTTGCTAGGGTTCAGTATACATTATTGTGTGTGACCCTATGGCTGCGGTGTTGCTGCTGTTCTCCTGTGCGTTCCAGTACGCTACCGTTTAGCTGCCCTTGCTTCCTGGTCAGTTCATTATTGTGTATGGACCCTCTGGCTGCTGTGTCGAGCTGTTCTCCGATGTGCGTTCAGTACGTACCAGTTACCTGCCATTTGCTATTGGTCAGTTCGATTATTGTGTTTCACCTCTGGCTGCTGTGTCGCAGCTGTTCTCATGTGCGTTCCGTATAACAGTTATGCCCTTGTCTGTCCAGTTTCGTTATTGTGTTTCACTCTGCTGGCTGTGTCGCTGCTGTTCTCTGTGCATTCCTGTTACCAGTACCTGACCTTGATCCTGCGTCAGCTTGCATTATTGTGTTCACTCTGGCTGGCATGTGTCGCTGCTGTTCTCCTGTGAGTTCCAGTACGCTATCAGTTACATGCCACTTGCTCCTGCGCAGTTCATTATTGTGTTCACCCTCTGGTGCTGTGTCGCTGTGTTCTCCTGTGGTTAGCTACGCCTAACCAGTTACCTGCCTTGCTATGGTCAGTTCATTATTGTGTTTACCTCTGGCTGCTGTGGTCGCTGCGGTTCTCCTGTGCGTTCCAGTTACAGCTACCCAGTTACATGCCCTTGCTATGGTTGTTCATTAGTGTGTTTCACCCTCTGGGCTGCTGTGTCGCTGCTGTTCTCCTGTGCGTTCAGTACGCTACCAGTTACCTGCCCTTGCTCCTGGTCAGTTCGTTTATTGTCGTTTCACCCTATGGGCTGCTGTGTCGCTGCTGTTCTCCTGTGAAGTTCAGATATACAGTTTAACTGCCCTATGCTCTGGTCAGTTCGTTATTGTGTTTCACCGTTGGCTGCGTGTGTCGCTGCTGGTCTCTGTGCGTTCCAGTATACAAGTTACCTGCCCTAGCTCTGGTCAGTTCGTTATTGTGTTTTCACCTCTGGCTGCTGTGTCGTGCTGTTTCATTGTGCGTTCCAGTACGCTACAGTTACCTGCCCTTGCTCCTGGTCAGTTCATTATTGTGTTTCACCCTCTGGCTGCTGTGTCGCTGCTGTTCTCCTGTGAGTTCCAGTACGCTACAGTTCACTGCTCCAGTTAACTCCTGTTCACCTGCCGCTGCACAGTAATGTTATATTCCTGGTAAAACTGTCCACTTTACCTAGCCTGTACTGTCATGCGATACTGCTGCGGTGTCCTGTTGTCCGTACCTAACTGCTGTATCCTGTCCTTGCACTTTGGCTACCATCTACGTTCGCTGGGAGCGCAGAGGATCCGCACTATACCGTACGATAGACAGCGTCCTGTTTTTGATGACACCGCAGATGTTAACAGTACCTAATCAGTTGTTTATAACATATTCTACATTATGGCTGTGATGGGGACAGCACTAGCTACATTGCTGTACAACATCTTAAAGCATATTAAGGGTTTGGTTCAACATCGGCGTATGAGCGCGCTCATCTTCACCGCGTGATTTACGGCTTTATACACGGCGAAAAGGGCGTGCTGCAATTACGGGTAATTCATAGTTCTCATTGAGAGCTGTGTTTTACGCATCGTCTCCCGTTACATACGATGTATCGTACACACAGGATGAGAGTGAGTGTTGTTGTTTGCGAACCATTTTAGGCTAAGTTCACACGGCTTATTGCGGCGCGTACAGTATGGGGCGGGGCAGCCGGGCACCGGAGCCCCATAGATATGCATTGTCAGGGGCGCGTATTCCTCACTAACAATTGACATGTCAATTCTCCCGCCATGCGTTCATATTGTACGCACGGGTGGTCGACGCGTAATGCACAGCTCTCTATGAGAGCTATGAATTACCGTACTTACGGTGTGCATTTCGTCGCGTATTAAGCACAGTATGCGGCGATTACACGTGCATTACGCTAGTATATAAGCCGCGTGAACATACCCTATGCGTCGATGACAATGCATGTAAGGTTTCTTTGGAAGTACGTATTGATCCGCGAGAGCTTCCAAATCCCCCGGCTGTTTCCTACACGCACTCCAATACGCCATGTGAACATACCTGAAGGGTTGTTTTGCCAGGATGTGGCTGATCTGCTAAAGAAGCGGTTTATGTAAACAAGAAATGCTGAGTAAAGAGAGAGAGGACTACAGCCAGGCACAGAGCCATGCATAAGGGATGGGTGTGCAATGTTCACTCAAATAATCAAACTACAACTAGTGGATTTGTATACAAACGACAACACCTTTTTCCACAGCAGCTTGATAGCTTCTTATGTTCTCTGGCATCTAGATAAAGCAGGCATCTACTCAGATAATCACACTACAACAGTGGAGTCTGTATTCATAAAACACAATATTTTCTTACCCGGTGCTTGAATGCTCCTTCATGTCTCTGTCTCATCAGATAACAGCACGGGATCTACTCAGATAATCACACTACAACTAGTGGATTCCTGTATACAAAAAGAAGTATTACTACCCGGTGCCTGAATTCCTTCATGTTCTCTGTCATCAGATAAAGCAGGGATCTTACCAGATAATCACACTACAACTAGTGGGATTCTGTATACAAAGACAACAGTATTTTACCCGTGCCTTGAAAGTTCTTATGTTCTCTGTCATCAAGATAAAGCAGGGATCTGACGCAGATAATCACATAAAACTAGTGGATTCTGTATTACAAAAGACAAACGTATTTTACCAGTGCCTTGAAGCTTCTTCTTGTTCTCTGTCATCAGATAAAGAGGGATTTACTCAGATATCACACTACAACTAGGGTGGATTTGTATACAAAAGACATCATATTTCTACCCGGTGCCTTGAAAGCTTTTTCATATTCTCTGTCATCAGAATAGAAGGCAGGGATCTAGCAGATAATCACATACAACTTAGTGGATTCTGTATACAAAAAGACAACGTATTTCTACCGGTGCCTGGAAAGCTTCTTCTGCTTCCTTTCATCAGATAAGTATTTCTTGCGGAAAGCCCGGCAGCAGCTTTCTGAGCTTTTAAAGTAACTAAGGGCAGGTAAGCAGCCTGTGTCTCTCAGGTGTATTTTTTTTTTAATGAATATTTAGAAAGTGATAAAAACCCATTTTGGAGGATCCCACGTAACATTACATCGTGGCAAAACCCTTTATGGTGCTGTTAACCAAAAACATATAGCATTTGAAGGTCTTGTTCAGGGCTGAGATTGCCTATAAGTTTCCGAATTAGAAATGATTAATACCTTTGTCTTTGGACTTGTCCATTTCCTGTGGTAGCGGCGATACGGATGGTTGCACTTCTGTGCTTAGTCTATCACAACCACAATACCGCAGTGGGGCGCTCACTCACATAATAGACCGACTTTGACCTTAGTTGCCATGTAATGTCGTTAATGGTGCTGAAAACATCATCCAGTGACTCCATATGACTCCTGGCAAAGATGAGGGACAAACTCTGAACAGATCTAATCCTCTGCAACAGAGCGCTGGAGAATTGTGCTTAGGAGCGCCTTGCGATTCAGCCTGGAAGCGCTTGAATAAATGTTCCGCTTGTTCTTGAGTGGTAATCCTGGTTTGCCCCGTGGGGTCTTTCTTGTCTAGACCCTTTTTTTTTTTTTTTTTACATATTGTCATTCATAACATTGCTAACATCACCACTAAAACCATCAGGCTTAAATTAATACAACAATGAGCGCAAGGGAGGGAGGCGAAAGGATTATGCTCTTTACACTTCACCTGCGTTTCCTCATCAAGGCAAGAAGGGTAACACAGTAGCAAATCCACCTATTGGGAGTTGTGGTTCATTTATTAAAGCCAAGCTGGTATTTCTTCTGTTTGGTTGCTCCTTTTCATGGGTTTGGGCAGCAGGAATGAGAATGCACACAGAGAAGCTTCTAAGACCTCATGGCCCAGTCTGCTACCACCTCTTGGGCTTTGTTAAAGGGAGACCAACAGAGACAAGTCATGAAAAAAAGTCAATTAGTAGAAGAGTCCCAGTCGGGGCGGCCTAATCTCTCTGTCTCGTAACCATACAAATTAATCATTGCTCGGCTTTTCATTCCAGCTTGTGTTTTCTGTATCACTGGAGAGGTCTAATTCCTCGGCTTGCTGTGTCGTGTCAATGGGCATGGGGATTTTAGCACCGTGTAGCAGGCTGTTAAGGATCAGCCTCTCCAAACATGTTTTCCTTCCTTCAGGTTTAAAAGAAAATGCTCTGTCAGCTTGACGGGGAACACTGGTGGCTCCATAGCTGCTCCATTGCTATAATCCTCCCTGAGCAAAAAAGAAAAAGTAAGTGGCGCTCACCGCTATGCTGGACTCTGTAGTTCGCCGTCCTCTGTATGGACGTCCAGGCTGAAAGGGGAAATAGGACTCTTTCTATTCACAAAAGCGGGTGCTCGTGGAAACTGTACACCTGGCTGTAGATGTCCACCATTGTGAAGTAAGATATAAGCAATCCCGGCACTCGTTTATTGACGATCTCGAGGCGTGAGTGACAAAATCAACACTCTCTTTTATTAGACTTGTAAAAAGGACGTATAAAAATAATTGCAAGATGAAAACGTTTACGCGTTTCAGGCTCAGTAAATGGCCCTTATTCGTAACTAACACACACATCTAAAAAGCTTCCTCATATAGCTAGTTTCCTGGGTCAATCTAGGTATCACTCCTGAGTGATTAGCCCTCAATGGTAAAGACAAAATTGAATGCTCCTTATGTTCACATATCAACATCAAATACACTCACCGGCCACTTTATTAGGTACACCATGCTAGTAACGGGTTGGACCCCCGGGATTGAGATCTGGTGACTGTGGAGGCCATTTGAGTACAGTGAACTCATTGTCATTTTCAAGAAACCAGTCTGAGATGATTCCAGCTTTATGACATGGCGCATTTATCCTGCTGAAAGTAGCCATCAGATGTTGGGTACATTGTGGTCAAAAAGGGGAAATGGACATGGTCAGCAAAAATACTCAGGTAGGCTGTGGCGTTGCAACGAGGCTCAATTGGTACCAAGGGGCCCAAAGAGTGCCAAGAAAATATTCCCTAAAAAAAACTTTGAGACTCTCGGTTCACATATCTCAATCAGAACATGTTTAAGCTGCCCACGACTTTCAACGTGGTCTCAAATCGGGCCGTCCTCATCCTATCTTTACCTCTCAATCGAGCCAATCAGGCCCCTCACTGGGTCACCGACCTCCATTTTTCAGAGAGAAAAAAAAAAAAACACCCAACCTGCAAAGCTGCCCTTTTTTATGACAGCCTGTGAGAGTGGGGGGGGACGAAACCCAAAATGGAAGCACCCCTTTCCCTTTTCCCTATAGGTTAAAATCAATGTACACCAAGTATAACGTATGTTTCTGCACACAAAAAAAATCTCTGAAAAAACGTATGCAAACCTGGGTGCCCACTGGCAGGGCTGCGGCACACATGTTTAAATTTTACATGTACACACCAGACCGCCGCAGCGGCACATTTCTGCAAAAAGGGGCAATACACTACGTCGAAATCCCAAAAAGATTTTCATTATCTACTGAAAAAAACTTTGAGATTTGGTTCACTTTCTTTATCAGAACATGTTTAAGCTGCCCCCGACTTAAGTGGTCTCAAATCGGGCGTCCCATCCCTTTTTTACCTCCAATCGAGCCAAATCAGGCCCTTTACGGGGCCCAACCTCCCTTATTCAAGAGAAAAAAAAAAAAAACAAACCTCAAAGCTGCCTTTTATGCAGCGTGAGAGTGGGGGGGCCCCGGGGAAAACCAAAATGGAAGCACCCCCTTCCTTTCCTTTAGGTTAAACAATGTACACCAAGTATTTTATCGTTTTTCTCACACAAAAACTCTCTGAAAAAACGTATGCAATCCATGCAACCCGGGGTTCCACTGGGGGGCTGCGGCAACATGAAATTTATACATGTACCACAAAAGACCGCCCCCAGGGGGCACATTTCTGAAAAAAAGGGAAATACAAACTCAAAACCTAAAAAAATTTTAGCATTTTATCATACATGAAAAAACTTTGAGCCAGTGAGAGGCCTGATTGGCTCGATTGAGAGGTAAAGATAGGATAGGACTGCCCGATTTGAGACCACGTTGAAAGTCGTGGGCAGCTTAAACATGTTCAGATCAAGATATGTGAACGAGAGTCTCAAAATTTTTCATGAATGATAGATAGCATAATGCTTCTTTTGGATTTCGACAAAGAAATATTCCCCACACCATGACACCACCACCCCCAGCCTGAAAACCCTTGATAACAAGGCAGGATGGATCCATGCTTTCATGTTGTTGACGCCAAATTCTGACCCTTTCCATCCGAATGTCGCAGCAGGAATCCCAGGGCTCATCAACCAGGGAACGTTTTCCAATTTCTACTGTCCAATTTCGTTTAGCTTGGCAAATGGGCCTCAGTTTCTGTTCTTAGCTGAAAGGAGTGGCACCGGTTTTGGTCTTCTGCTGCTGTAGCCCATCTGCCTCAAAGTTGGCCGTACTGTGCGTTCAGAGATGCTCTTCTGCCTACCCTTTGGTTGAACCGGGTGGCTATTTGAGTCACTGTTGCCTTTCTATCAGCTCGAACCGTCTGCCCATCTCCTTGACCCTTTGGGATCAACAAGGCATTCCGCCCCAGGACTGCCGCTCACTGGATGTTTTTTCTTTTTCGGACCATTCTCTGTAAACCCTAGAGATGGTTGTGCTTGAAAATCCAGGAGATCAGCAGTTTCTGAAATACTCAGACCAGCCCCTTTTGGCACAACAACCATGCCACGTTCAAAGGCACTCAAATCACCTTTCTTCCACAAAACTGATGCTCGGTTTGAACTGCAGGAGATTGTTCTTGACATGTCTACATGCCTAAATGCACGAGTTGCCGCCATGTGATTGGCTGATTAGAAATTAAGTGTTAACGAGCAGTTGGACAGGTGTACCTAATAAAGTGGCCGGTGAGTGTATATGCACATGTATTATCACATAGATTGACATGGAAAAAAAAAATATATATATATAAAATACAACAAACTTAAATACCATTGGAGCATAGAGAACACACAACATATTTAATGCAAAAACAGTAAAAAACTAATGGGTTAATCATTCAGGTGTGATACCTAGATTGACCCGGGAAACTAGCTATATGAGGAAGCTTTTTACATGTGTGTATTAGTTACGAATAAGGGCCATTTACTGAGCCTGAAACGCGTAATCGTTTTCATCTTGCAATGATTTTATAAGTCTTTTTACAAGTTTTCTAATAAAGAGAGTGTTGATTTTTGTCACTACGCCTCCGAGGAATCTTCTATATGAGTGCCGGGATTGCTTATATCTTACTTCATATAATCCTCCCTGGCCTAGTCTAGGAGCTGTGTGCATATCATACAAAGGAAACAACACTGAGACAAATTATTATATTCCATTGGGACATACTCCCCTATTTTTTTTTTATTTCTTTTCTTTTTATCCTGTTTCCTTCTTCTATTATTGAAATAGAGCAGTCACAGCAGCAAGTAACAATAAACTCCAAAAAGTGAATGAGTGCACGCCTAAATGACCAGGATCCAGGTCAAACAATGAGTAATTCAAAAAAGTAGAAAAGGCAGCACTTTAAAAAAAAAGTGAGAGATTTATTGACCCAACACAGCAACGTTTCAGCCCTCACCAGGGCTTTTTTCAAGTTTGCCTTTTCTACTTTTTTGAATCATTCTTCTATTATGTCCATTTATGTGCCGCCGATCCAACTTGGATTTATGTGCTGTGTTTCATACAGAGGAGCTTGACTGTGATATCACTGCTTACAATATTATCTGCTTTTATCTTAAAACAAAGGCCATTGAAAAAGTTATAACTTTCTGTGCCGTGATATCAGCACACTATGGGCGACATGTATGAAATGTGTACGTCAAATTTCACGCGCATAATAATAGCCTAGGATGTGTCTGATTTATGAGCTTGCTCTACAGTGGGTCAGATTTAAATCTTGTCATTAACTTAGATAAACAAGCTCCTGTGCTGGAGATATAACACTCAACAGGAACTGATTCACCATGGTTGGATTGCGACTTGGAGCCACGAATGGGGAAAGAGAGCAGAGAGAGGTGGTCAGTAACCAAGAGAAAAATGCGTACACTAGCAGTAGATACAATCTCCTTTATCTTCTGAACAAAGCAAAATCAAAACAGCAATGTGTTTGGTAATAATCTTCATTAACTTTTTCCTACTTGTAAAAAGCTAATCACTGTGGTGACAAAACCCAATTAAGAGGTAAGTATGGGTGCTGTTTTAATTTTCTCACAGCCTCGGCACCATAGTTAAAGGGGTTGTCTCACTACATTGATTCATCTTACTTCAGTCCTGTTTTCCTGGTTTCATTTTATAATTCTGGGGCCCTGTTTACTGGCTTTTACTGGTCTGCAATGACAATCTGCTGAGGACACCAGGTCTGTAGCTATAGTGACCAGCACTGGCAGCCTATCAGGAGAGACTGAACAGATCTGTAGCTACAGCAGCCAGCACTGGCTGCGTATCAGGAGAGACTGAACAGATCTGGAGCTATAGCAACCAGTGCTGGCAGCCTATCAGGAGAGATTGAACAGGTCTGTAGCTATAGCAACCAGCCCTTCCAGCCTATCATGAGGGCTCAAACAAGTCTGTAGCCATAGTGACCTGAGGAGCTGATGCGGCCATACAAGAGGGGATATCTAGGAATAGGTAGGACACTGTTAATGGACACATATTGCAAAGTGACTTGTTTTTGCAAGATCTTTAACATAAAAAGCAGCAATCCTTGCAGTGAGACAACCCCTTTAAGGTTAAAAAAGTGAGTCAGACAACCCCTATAAGGGGTTCTTAATAGTGTTGAGCGATTATAATCGACAAAGTTGAAATCGGCACGGTTTTTACGTTGATCGGAATTTTCCGATCACGCGATAATTTAGGTGAGAAACTGCACATAATCTATTAATATCGCGCCATTTTCGGCACTTCCTGTCATTTTGGCAGCCAGCAAATCAGCTTAGAGAATAGAGCAGGGTGAGCTGGGTGTGCGACGTCATGACTGTGATGTGTATGGTTGTGATTGGCTGGAAAAATCACATGACCTCGTTTTACATAGAACAGCCCTTCCTGTTCATGATCAGTGTGTCTCTGTGTCTCATAAGAGCAGGACGTGTGCTCGGTCTCTCTCAATACAGCTCAGCGAAACTGTTCTCTTTGTTCACACAGACAACTATGCTTTTAGCTGTGAACATTAGAACTTAGGTAGATTAGAGAATTTCAGTTTTTAGTTAGTTAGGCTGAGAATTTGAAAGAAGCATCTAGCGCTGTACAGCCGCGGGGGGAGTGGGTGAGGGGTAGGGGGGGGGCGGGTTGCGGGCGAACACTGACAGTCTGGCTGGCAGGCTTTTGATTGGAGAGTGGATTTTGTGCAGACCAGTCTCTGCTTTGAACCTGCATTGAAATGGATTTTTATTACCAGTTTTTGGCCATTTTTTGGTGAAATAGTACCTTGTATTTTGTGCAGCCCAGTTTTGTTCAAAGACCCACCTTGTACTTACATTAGGATACAGAACTTTTCTAGTAACTGCAGGTGTATTTGATAGGTGCAAAACCCACCTTTTATTATCCGTACACGATTTAACTAGTTTTTTTTTTTACTTTTGTGCAGCCCAGTTTTGTTCAAAGACCCACTTTTTACTTACAATAGGATAAAGAACTTTTCTAGTCACCGGAGGTATATTTCATAGGTGCAAAAATCACCTATTATTATCCGTACACAATTTAATTACGTGTTTTTCACTTTGGCGTAGGCCAGTTTTGTTGAAAGACCCATCTTGTACTTATATTACCATACAGAAATTTGCTAGTAATTGCTGTTGTATTTCATAGGTGCAAAACCCACCTTTTATTATCCGTACACGATTTAATTAGGTTTTTTTTCACTTTTGTGCAGCCCAGGTTTGTTCAAAGACCCACTTTCTACTTTAAATAGGAAACAGAACTTTTCTAGTCACCGCAGGTGTATTTCATAGGTGCAAAAACCACCTATTATTATCAGTACACAATTTAATTACGTGTTTTTCACTTTGGCGCAGGCCAGTTTTGTTGAAAGACCCATCTTGTACTTATATTACCATACAGAAATTTGCTAGTAATTGCTGTTGTATTTCATAGGTGCAAAAACCACCTTTTATTATCCGTACACAATTTAATTACGTGTTTTTCACTTTGGCACAGCCCAGTTTTGTTCAAAGACCCACTTTGTACTTACAATAGGATATAGAACTTTTCTAGTCACCGCAGGTGTATTTCATAGGTCCCAAAACCACCTTTTATTATCCGTACACATTTCAAATAGGTGTTTTTTCTACTTTGGTGCAGCCCAGTTTTGTTCAAAGACCCACCTTGTACTTAAATTTGAATGCAGAAATGTTGTAGTTACTGTTGGTGTATTTCATTGGTGCAAAAACCACCATTTGTTATCCGTATAACTTTTAAATAGCTGTATTGCCCGTGGTGCGGCCTTAGTTTTTTTCAAATAGCCACGTTGTATGACAATTCTAGCAACTGTTCTCGTTTGTCATTGCTGCAAAAAAATGCAATTTCTCATCCGTGTAACTTCTGAATAGTTTTATTGGGCTCGTTGAATCTCAGTTTGGCGCAGATAGCGCACTTGTATGATAGTTTGTTGAAAACTATCAATTCCTAGTCCTACTGGCAGTTGTAAATCCCTGGGACTGAAGGAAGAACACTGTTGATTTTGTCTTACGGTTTTCCCACCAGACCGCATTTCACAGGTATTCGCTAGAAACCTTTCAGTTTCTAATCCTAGTTGGCTGTAGACTGTCAAAAACTCTTCCATACTTTCTTAAACTTTTATCTTTCTGAACATGGAGCGAAATGCAATTGGTAAGCGAGCAAAGAGGGGGGTAGGACATGGAGGTAGAGGTACGAGAGAAGGTGCTCCTTCTGGCGACAACAAGCATGCCAGCGGATCGTCGGTTGCAGGACCGTCAGGCCTGTCATCGCTGGGTCAGGGCCCTGTGAATCTCAGTAACGAAAAGCGTCGCCAATCTGTCCTTCAGTGGTTAATGCAACCTGCATCTAGAAGTCTTACCTCCTCGTCCTCCCAGTCACGGCCACAAATGTTGTCATCATCATCATTGTCATGTGGGTCATGCGAGTTTTAGGGCTCATGCTGTGGTCCAGGACAGGCATAGTCAATGTCCAGTTCAACTAAAATGGTGGTTCAAAGACTCCTTTTCCCGGCACTTTTTAATCTGTGGGTCAGGCAGGTTTGGGGCTCATGCTGTGGCCCAGGACAGGTATAGTCAATGTCCAGTTCAACTAAAATGGTGGTTCAAAGACTCCTTTTTCCGGCACTTTATAATCGGGTGGTAAGACAGGTTTAAGGGTCATGCTGCATTCCAGGACAGGAATAGTCAATGTCCAGTTCAAGTAAAATGATGGTTCAAATCATACTGCCTTCTGGCACTTTTTAATTTGTGGGTGATGCAGGTTTAAGGGTCAGGCTGTGGTACAAGACAGGGATAGTAAATGGTCTGTGACTTTTTTTCTGTGGCTTTTATAACCTAAGTGTGTTGCCTAAGATGTAGCACGTATCCATTTGACTGTTGTGGCTGTTAATTCCAGCTTCTCCAGCCTTGTTTGGGTGTAAGAATGAAGGTGTTGTTGCTCTCCCATAGACTTTAATGGTCATCGGCGATAATCTATTATCGACTATTGGATATCTTATTGATAATTGCCGATATCGACTATCGACCCGATGACGATAGTCGATGTAATCGCTCATCACTAGTTCTTAATTATTCTGTCCTTACATGTAACCTATTCCTGGAGTATTCTTCCAGTCCCAAAGTATATTTTAATCCATAGGATGCCTTGTGTTGGTTTCTTTTGCACAATCACTTTTCATCATAGTTGCCAACTTTTGAAAATGAAAAAGCAGGAGACTTTAGTGGGCGGCGCGCTACGCGTGCCGTGACAAAAATTTGCATGGACACGCCCATCTTGTCGGTATGCCACGCTCCTTCAAAAAGCCACACCCACTCCACCTAACTGCATAACGGCTTTGGAAGAAAGCCAGGTAGATGCCCTTATAGCCAGGTAGTAACCCCCCCATAAGCAGGTAGTGCCCCTTACAGGCAGGTAGATGCCCCCTTTGTTAGCCAAGTAGATGCCCCTCTGTAGCCAGGTAGGTGCCCCCCTTTGTTAGCCAGGTAGGTGCCCCCATTGTTGCCAGGTAGTGCCTACATTGTTTGCCAGGTAGTGCCCCCATTGTTGCCAGGCAGTGCCTCCTCTGTTGCCAGGTAGTGCCTCCTCTGTTGCCAGGTAGATGCCCCCATTGTTGCCAGGTAGATGTCCCCTCTGTTGCCAGGTAGTGCCCCCATTGTTTCCAGGTAGATGCCCCCTCTGTTTCCAGGTAGTGCAACCCATTGTTGCCAGGTAGATGTCCCCACTGTTGCCAGGTAGTGCCCCCATTGTTGCCAGGTAGATGTCCCCTCTGTTGCCAGGTAGATGTCCCCATTGTTGCCAGGTAGTGCCCCCATTGTTGCCAGGTAGATGTCCCCTCTGTTGCCAGGTAGATGTCCCCTCTGTTGCCAGGTAGATGTCCCCTCTGTTGCCAGGTAGTGCCCCCATTGTTGCCAGGCAGAGCCCCCCATATAGCTAATAAAAATAAAATAATAAAATCCACTTACCTCACCAGGCTCCTGCAGCACGCCGCGCTCGGACGATCTCCTCAGCGGCGCAGGGGGAAGTGAGAGCAGCCGCGCGTCACTTCCCTTGCAGCCGCGCGTCACTTCCCCTGCGCCGCTGATCTGTATGTGCGGCGCACACACCGGCGCCGGACATACAGGGGGAGGAGGGAGGAGGGGAATGATCCCTCCTGCCTCCTCCCTGCACAGCGAGACTCCGGGCGGGTGAAGCGGGCGCAGCGGCCGCTTCACCCGCCTTTAGGAGCGGCCCGGCGGTGCCAGAGTAGCGCACTAGCGCTACTCTGTCGGCACGGCCATTTAAAGAACCCCCGCCACCTGCTGGCGGCGGGAGGAAAGCCAACTCCCCCGGGAGGGCGGGAGGGGACCCCAAATAGCCGGACCCCGCCGCCAAAAACGGGAGAGTTGGCATGTATGCTTTTCATACTGTTTCTGATAACATTTACCTCCACCATTTGGTTACCTGTCTTTGTAGCCTTCACATTCTGAATATTTGTACAATTAGGCCTCGTTCACACGGCTTATTTGTCCGCGGATTGGCGCCGTACTCCGCGCCGGATTTGCGCTGCAGTACGGCGCCAATCCGTCCCTGTCATTACGCTAAACCACTGCTCTCATAGAGAACAGTGGATCCCGTCGCTCCTCTCCGCTCGGCGAATCCGCC
This sequence comes from Phyllomedusa bahiana, assembly GCA_025379985.1. Lineage (NCBI taxonomy): Eukaryota > Metazoa > Chordata > Amphibia > Anura > Hylidae > Phyllomedusa > Phyllomedusa bahiana. The sequence continues at coordinate 15,558 of JAODAL010040779.1, forward strand.
GCGGGGGGAGAAAGTGACCTGCACATTATTTACGGCGCGGACGCGCCGTAGATAATGACAGTCTATGGGGCCGGGGAGCGGCGCCCCCGCCGCGCTCCGGCCCCGCCCCCTCCCCGCCCCTTATTCACGCCGGATTTGCGAGCGCAATCCGGCTCACAAATTCGCGGTGAATAAGCCGTGTGAACACGGCCTTACAGTGTGACATAGAAAATATAACAAGTAAAGCGTAAATATTAAAGGCAAAACAACACAGAGGCTGCAATCTAAAGTTTGTGACCAAATAAATATCTGATCAATGGTCTATATTTATAGGAAACGTTGGGTGTAAAGAAAGTCCAAAAAAGCAGGATTTGAATCATGAAAATAAAAGGCTGGAAGGAGTGATTTTTGGTCTTAGGATGTGTATAACATTTAGCAACCGCAATTCTGGCCGACCAATGAGATACAGTAGCTGAAATGTAGTTTACACTAAAAGCCACTGAAGGCTGCATTTCACTTCAAAGAAGACCAGACCTCAAATCATGAAACGATACTCGCAGTGTCTGCACATTGTTTACAGAAGGTGGTCCTGGCCGTGCACATGTAATAGCCGTGATCACAACAAATAACTATGGCCCGTCTAATCAGCGAGAAATGAAATATGAAATAATCTCCACTCACTGCAATTGGCTGATTAAATATTGAAATGCCTCATGGAAAGACTTGCAATCTGCGACCCTTCAAACCAAAGACCCTCAATTGTGGGCACCGCTTCACTTCAGTGTCTATAATATGAGTAAACCGACACACAAGAGTCTTTTGTATTTTTATTATACTTTCCAGTAAGAATATCCAAATACAGGTGATTCCTATATTGACTCAGCTGAGTGAGGTTTAAAATAGTGAGGTTTGTGAAGAAACAGGTTAGAAAGTCCTAAAAAAGGTAATAGTATAGCAGATCAGGGACGACACCAGCCTGATCCTCCAGCCTGCAGCAGTGACATCACAGCACCAGGAGCAGTGACGTCATCACATGTGAAATACCGAGCGAATGCACTGGCAGAGAATCCAATGTTATACATGGAGAAAGCAATCACCTCTGCTGGCGTCTGCTGCGATGGATAAACAGGGGGGCTGATTCATGATTCACATCTACAGTACAGACAATTTAAAGAGGTTTTCTAACCTTAGATATTTATTACATTTAATTTTGTCATACATTTGGCAGGGATACTTCTGAAAAGCTGCAAAATCAATCTGTCTATCTATCTATCTCATATCTATCTATCTATCTATCTCATATCTATCTCATATCTATCTATCTATCTATCTATCTCATATCTATCTATCTATCTCATATCTATCTATCTCATATCTATCTATCTATCTATCTATCTATCTATCTCATATCTATCTATCTATCTATCTATCTCATATCTATCTATCTCATATCTATCTATCTCATATCTATCTATCTATCTATCTCATATCTATCTATCTATCTATCTATCTATCTCATATCTATCTATCTATCTCATATCTATCTATCTATCTATCTATCTCATATCTATCTATCTATCTATCTATCTATCTATCTCATATCTATCTATCTATCTCATATCTATCTATCTATCTATCTATCTATCTATCTATCTATCTATCTATCTCATATCTATCTATCTCATATCTATCTATCTATCTCATATCTATCTCATATCTATCTATCTATCTATCTATCTATCTATCTATCTATCTATCTATCTCATATCTATCTATCTCATATCTATCTATCTATCTCATATCTATCTATCTCATATCTATCTATCTATCTATCCCATATCTATCTCATATCTATCTATCTCATATCTATCTCATATCTATCTATCTCATATCTATCTATCTATCTATCTATCTCATATCTATCTATCTATCTATCTATCTATCTATCTATCTATCTATCTATCTATCTATCTATCTATCTCATATCTATCTCATATCTATCTATCTATCTATCTATCTATCTCATATCTATCTATCTCATATCTATCTATCTATCTATCTCATATCTATCTCATATCTATCTATCTATCTCATATCTATCTCATATCTATCTATCTATCTATCTATCTCATATCTATCTATCTATCTATCTATCTATCTATCTATCTCATATCTATCTATCTATCTATCTATCTATCTATCTATCTATCTCATATCTATCTATCTATCTCATATCTATCTCATATCTATCTATCTATCTATCTATCTCATATCTATCTATCTCATATCTATCTATCTATCTATCTATCTATCTATCTATCTCATATCTATCTATCTATCTATCTATCTATCTATCTATCTCATATCTATCTATCTCATATCTATCTATCTATCTATCTATCTCATATCTATCTATCTATCTATCTATCTATCTATCTCATATCTATCTATCTCATATCTATCTATCTATCTATCTATCTATCTATCTATCTATCTATCTATCTATCTCATATCTATCTATCTCCTATCTATCTATCTATCTATCTATCTATCTATCTCATATCTATCTATCTATCTCATATCTATCTATCTATCTATCTATCTATCTATCTCTCATATCTATCTATCTCATATCTATCTATCTATCTATCTATCTATCTCATATCTATCTATCTCATATCTATCTATCTATCTATCTATCTATCTATCTATCTCTCTATCCTATATCTATCTATCTATCTATCTATCTATCTATCTCATATCTATCTCATATCTATCTCCTATCTATCTATCTCATATCTATCTATCTATCTATCTCATATCTATCTATCTATCTCATATCTATCTATCTATCTATCTATCTCATATCTATCTATCTATCTATCTATCTATCTATCTCTCTCATATCTATCTCTCTCATATCTATCTATCTATCTATCTATCTATCTATCTCATATCTATCTATCTATCTATCTATCTCATATCTATCTATCTATCTATCTATCTATCTATCTATCTATCTATCTATCTGTCTGTCTGTCTATCTATCTAAATTTGTGAACAATAGGTAGCACTCCCTATAATCGATATGAAGCTGGGTGCCAGCAAACATAAGACCTCTGTCACAGGTCAATGCGTACATAAATGGAAAAAAACTTGCAGCACTCAGAAAAGTTTGGAAAAAGGTGGAGCTTTATTCCATATCCGCAGACGATGTTTTGGTTGAAAAAGGATCTATTAGGAGCCAAAACGTCGTCTGTGGATATGGAATAAAGCTCCACCTTTTCACTTTTTGTGAGTTCTGCAAGTATTCTCATTTATCTATCTATATATCTATTTAATTTCTAGCTCTCTATTTATCTATCCAATATCTATTTTTCTATCTTCCTATATATCTCCTATGTCTCTCATATCTATTTATTAATGTTACATCTATAAATCTATTTATGTAACTATCCATCCATCCATCTTTCCTTCCTTGCATGCATTCATGCATCTTTTAATCCATTCATTCATCCTTCCTTCATTTCTTCCATACAGTGTCCATCCATTCATCTGTCCATCCATCCACATTAGGTTCCAGACAGTTTTAGTGGAATCGTTTGGTGGCCATGCTGTACAGCGCCTCACGATGTGGTTTATGACTCACTCACTGATCTATTTATTCTGCAAATACATCCCACTTGTCATTTCACCATCATTTCAGGCAATGACATGGTTAAGGCTTCCATCCTGCCTGGATGTATATTTGTACAGGATGATAAAACATATGGTGGAAGGAGCTGAACTCCTTTAATTGTCTAAGGAATGCTGTTTTCAACCCCAATCTTCCTGACATATCAACTAAATCCTCAAGGTGAACGTACGAAATGGAGAAACCATAGGAATAAGAGCAAAACTCCTGCTCAATCTGGCAACTGAAAGAGGATAATGAGATGATTTTGAAATCATCCACGTCTGGACACAATATACGCAGAATCACAAGTCTCATAATCCATGAAGAATAATGTTACAGATATAACATAGGTGAATGTGTCATTTAACTATTTAACGACTGCATTTAAAAGAGGGGCGACAGGTGTGGTATACTTAACCCTCGGTGCATGGATTTGTGATGGTGAGACGATGGGCCTGGTGCTCACCACCTCAGTGGAGGAGATGGAACAGCAACAAATGCATGCACATTGCAATGCTGGACTGAGGAACACTTTATTTGTTAGTCACTTATCTTTGGTGGCTATGAAGAAATGATGGTATGTACAAAGTTAATATTCATGGAAATTCTCTATAGGAAGCACAATAGATGTGGTTTTATCAAGCAACAGTCTTGTTACCTAGACCCTTGGCTTGCACCCAAAGTTCCATATCTCCAAACTGTCTCTGTCTCAGTCCAAGAGTTACACACTCTCTGTTCTTGACTCATGCTCCAGGAGTTGCTCACTCATAGTACTGTAGCCCTATAGCTGTCTCTCTGGCTGCTCTCATTTTCTTTTCGGTGGGCACACCCCTCTACCATTCTTAAAATAGATATGTTGCACCAAATTCATGGCACAGTCAGTAGTCCTCATAGGTACACGACCAGAGGTTCTTACAAGAGTTGTGTAGCATCAAGTCCATGGCACAGTCAGTAGTCCTCATTGGTTGAAGACCAGAGGTTCTTACAAGAGTTGTGTAGCATCAAGTCCATGGCACAGTCAGTAGTCCTCATTGGCTGAAGACCAGAGGTTCTTACAAGAGTTGTGTAGCATCAAGTCCATGGCACAGTCAGTAGTCCTCATTGGTTGAAGACCAGAGGTTCTTACAAGAGTTGTGTAGCATCAAGTCCATGGCATAGTCAGTAGTCCTCATTGATAGATGACCAGAGGTTCTTACAAGAGTTGTGTAGCATAAATTCAAGTCAGCAGTCCTCATTGGTAGATGACCAAAAGTTCTTACAAGAGTTGCGTGGCATCAAGTTCATGGCACAGTCAGCAGTCCTCATTGGTAGACAACCAGAAGTTATTACAACAGTTCCGTGCCATCAAATTCAAGTAAGCAGTCCTTTTTGGTACACAACCAGAAGTTCATACTAGAGTTGCATGGCACCAACTTCATGACCAAGTCATCAGTCCTCATTGATAGATAACCAGAAGTTCTTACAAGAGTTGTGTGGCATCAAGTTCATGGCACAGTCAGCAGTCCTCTTTGGTAGACGACCTGAGGTTCTTACAAGAGTTGTGTAGCATCAAATTCAAGTCAGCAGCCCTCATTGGTAGATGACCAGAGGTTCTTACAAGAGTTGTGTAGCATCAAGTCCATGGCACAGTCAGCAGTCCTCATTGGTACATGACCAGAAGTTCTTACAAGAGTTGTGTGGCATAAATTCAAGTCAGCAGAACTCATTGGTAGATGACCAGAGGTTCTTACAAGAGTTATGTGGCACCACATACACGGCCAAGTCAGCAGTCCTCATCGGTAGCTGACCAGAAGTTCTTACAAGAGTTGCGTGGCATCAAATTCCAGCCCGCAGTCCTCATTGGTAGACGGCCAGAGTCACTTACAAGAGTTGAGTGGCACCAAATTCATGGCACAGTCAGCAGTCCTCATTGGTAGATGACCAGAAGTTCTTACAAGAGTTGCGTGGCACCAAATTCAAGTCAGCAGAACTCATTGGTAGATGACCAGAGGTTCTTACAAGAGTTGTGTAGCATCAAGTCCATGGCACAGTCAGCAGTCCTCATTGGTACATGACCAGAAGTTCTTACAAGAGTTGTGTGGCATAAATTCAAGTCAGCAGAACTCATTGGTAGATGACCAGAGGTTCTTACAAGAGTTATGTGGCACCAAATTCACGGCCAAGTCAGCAGTCCTCATCGGTAGCTGACCAGAAGTTCTTACAAGAGTTGCGTGGCATCAAATTCAAGACAGCAGTCCTCATTGGTAGACGGCCAGAGGTTCTTACAAGAGTTGCGTGGCACCAAATTCATGGCACAGTCAGCAGTCCTCATTGGTAGATGACCAGAAGTTCTTACAAGAGTTGTGTGGCATAAATTCAAGTCAGCAGAACTCATTGGTAGATGACCAGAGGTTCTTACAAGAGTTATGTGGCACCAAATTCACGGCCAAGTCAGCAGTCCTCATCGGTAGCTGACCAGAAGTTCTTACAAGAGTTGCGTGGCATCAAATTCAAGACAGCAGTCCTCATTGGTACACGGCCAGAGGTTCTTACAAGAGTTGCGTGGCACCAAATTCATGGCACAGTCAGCAATCCTCATTGGTAGATGACCAGAAGTTCTTACAAGAGTTGCGTGGCACCAAATTCAAGTCAGCAGAACTCATTGGTAGATGACCAGAGGTTCTTACAAGAGTTGTGTAGCATCAAGTCCATGGCACAGTCAGCAGTCCTCATTGGTACATGACCAGAAGTTCTTACAAGAGTTGTGTGGCATAAATTCAAGTCAGCAGAACTCATTGGTAGATGACCAGAGGTTCTTACAAGAGTTATGTGGCACCAAATTCACGGCCAAGTCAGCAGTCCTCATCGGTAGCTGACCAGAAGTTCTTACAAGAGTTGCGTGGCATCAAATTCAAGACAGCAGTCCTCATTGGTAGACGGCCAGAGGTTCTTACAAGAGTTGCGTGGCACCAAATTCATGGCACAGTCAGCAGTCCTCATTGGTAGATGACCAGAAGTTCTTACAAGAGTTGAGTGGCATAAATTCAAGTCAGCAGAACTCATTGGTAGATGACCAGAGTTCTTACAAGAGTTATGTGGCACCAAATTCACGGCCAAGTCAGCAGTCCTCATCGGTAGCTGACCAGAAGTTCTTACAAGAGTTGCGTGGCATCAAATTCAAGACAGCAGTCCTCATTGGTAGACGGCCAGAGGTTCTTACAAGAGTTGCGTGGCACCAAATTCATGGCACAGTCAGCAATCCTCATTGGTAGATGACCAGAAGTTCTTACAAGAGTTGCGTGGCACCAAATTCATGGCACAGTCAGCAGTCCTCATTGGTAGATGACCAGAAGTTCTTACAAGAGTTGTGTGGCATAAATTCAAGTCAGCAGTCCTCATTGGTAGATGACCAGAAGTTCTTACAAGAGTTGTGTGGCATCAAATTCAAGTCAGCAGTCCTCATTGTTAGATGACCAGAAGTTCTTACAAGAGTTGCGTGGCATCAAGTTCATGGCACAGTCAGCAGTCCTCATTGGTAGACAACCAGAAGTTATTACAAGAGTTCCGTGCCATCAAATTCAAGTAAGCAGTCCTTTTTGGTACACAACCAGAAGTTCTTACAAGAGTTGCGTGGCACCAAATTCATGACCAAGTCAACAGTTCTCATTGATAGATAACCAGAAGTTCTTACAAGAGTTGTGTGGCACCAAATTCATGGCCAAGTCAGCAGTCCTCATTGATAGATAACCACAAGTTCTTACAAGAGTTGTGTGGCATCAAATTCGTCAGCCGCCCTCATTGGTAGATGACCAGAGGTTCTTACAAGAGTTTTGTGGCACCAAATTCACGGCCAAGTCAGCAGTCCTCATCGGTAGCTGACCAGAAGTTCTTACAAGAGTTATGTAGCATAAATTCAAGTCAGCAGTCCTCATCGGTAGCCGACCAGAAGTTCTTACAAGAGTTGTGTGGCATCAAATTCAAAACAGCAGTCCTCATTGGTACACGGCCAGAGGTTCTTACAAGAGTTGCGTGGCACCAAATTCATGGCACAGTCAGTAGTTGTCATTGGTACCTGACCAGAGTTTCTTACAAGAGTAAATTCATGGCCAAGTCAGCAGTTCTTATCAGTAGACGACCAGCTGCTGGTTGCTATAGCTACAGACTTGGCTTCTACTGCAGCCTAGAAGAAGCCAGTTAGCATGTAGTGAGACAACCCCTTTAATGAATAACCCTTATTGTGGGCTTTTTTTGGGAAACATCAGTCACGGTGAAGCATGTGTATTACAAATTTAAAACCGGTGACAGCATATCCCTAGGATACGCTACCACTTGTTGATCACTATGGATCTGACTGATGGGACCCTTAACCAATTCCAAGAATAAGGGTCCGTGGCCCTAAACACCTTTTATTTCTCTGCGTTGACATGTTCCTGTCCATTCTGTGTATAGAGCCCCACTGACTTGAATGTAGCTGTGTTGTAGTCTTCAATCTCTCAGGTGTCAGAGTGTGTACGTCCACCAATTATAACGTTATAACATATCCTGATAATATGCTATAACATTGGGTGAACAAATGTTGCTGTAATAGCCATTTGTGCTGGAATTTAAAATATAGATGCTTGGGTCCCAGCCTGCATCATACTCTGCTGCCTTAGAACTTCATATGTTAAAAGTTTCCAGGGATATTCCAGAAATGTCCATCATACTATCTGTATCCATACAGTGCTATGGAAGTTTAAGTATTTTTTTTTTCACTATACTGTTTCACAGAGCCTGCACTTCAGGCTCTGACTTCCTGTTCAGACTGCGAGTGGTTCTTCCTGTTCAGGCTGTGGGGGTTCCATAGCTTCAGGCTCCCCTTTCCTGTTCATGCTGTGGGTGCTTCTACAGCTTCAGGCTCCCACTTCCTGTTCAGGCTGTGGCCAGTTCTACAGCTTCAGGCTCCCACTTCCTGTTCAGGCTGTGGGTGGTTCTATAGCTTCATGCTCCCACTTCTCGTTCAGGCTATGGGCACTTCTACAGCTTCAGGCTCCCACTTCCTGTTGAGACTGTGGGTGTTTCTCCAGCTTTAGAATCCCACTTTTTCTTCAGGCTGTGGGTGCTTCTACAGCTTTAGATGCGCACTTTTTGTTCAGGCTGTGGGTGGTTCTATAGCTTCATGCTTCCACTTCTCGTTCAGGCTGTGGGCACTTCTACAGCTTCAGGCTCCAACTTCCTGTTCAGGTTGTGGGTGGTTATGTAGCTTCAGGCTCCCACTTCCTTTTGAGACTGTGGGTGTTTCTCCAGATTTAGACTCCCACTTTCTGTTCAGGCTGTGGGTGTTTCTACAGCTCCAGAGACGAACTTCCTGTTCAGGCTGTGGCCAGTTCTACAGCTTCAAACTCCTGCTTCCTGTTTAGGCTGTGAGCAGTTCTATAGTAATTACTGGCATTTCAGCTCTGCTATACCTAGCTGACCCTGTTAGAGGAAAATTGGTGGTGAGGGGGTTTTGACAACAGGGCAGAAGGCTATAGAGCTCTAAATGGTTAAAGTTTGTAAGTAAGAAACATAAACAAGCTCCTGTGCTGCTGATAAGACACAGCATGGAATGACATCTTCTTCTCAACCACTGCTGCAAAGAGGTGGTCAGTAACCTAGAAAAGGTTGTATACACAAGCAGGAGATAAGAACTGCTCTAACTCTGAAATAAAGAAAAAACAGAACAGCAATGTATTTGGTAATATTCTTTATTTACTTCTGCCTACATGTTTAAAGAGGTTTTACTATGAAATAAAATCCCCAGTGCTGGCAGCTGACAGCAAGTGGGCCATGCATGTGAATGAGGAGGGTGGCCCTTGAGGCTGTCCTCCTCTTTCACTTCTATGGGGGCTCCCAAATATAGCTTAGTGTGTGCAAAGTGGTCAGTAACAAGCAGAGGATTAGCACTGCTCTAACTCTGACATGAAGCAAAATCAGAACAGCAATGTATTTGATAATCGTCTTAATTTACCTTTGCCTTCCTCTTTAAAGCTGATCAATGGTGAGAATAACCCTTTAAGCTACTAATTACTGATCATTGCAATTAGGAAAAACTTTATTTCATTGTGTCTTAAAAAAAAACGGACAAACCTAAATACCGAAAGAACTGTCTACCACACTGTGGCTCAAATGTTCCCTTCCCTGCAAACTATGAGCTCAGGCGTCTGGAAAGTCATGTGCATTGTATTGTTGTTTTGTCATTTTCTCTCCAAACTAATCTTTCCTTCTCTTTCTTTTCAGAAGAAGCAAGAAATAAATAAAAGGCGAAAAAAAACTGAGCGAGGCGTCTGGCCAGGCTGACCACGTGAAAAGGGGTTCTGGTAGGTCGACGCTTCAAATAACCCGGGCCCTACCAACATTTTTAAGGAAGTTATTTAAAAACAGTGAAACGCAACCCTTACTGTGGAGACCAGACACATACAGTAAAAGCCCCGGGACGCTCCCCGAAAGGGGCCTGAAAAACCCTCACGGCGGGGCAAAATTTACTGCCGAAAGCTCTCCCCAACAGCCAAGGGATTAACCCCTCAAGCCCGGCCTGACGCCATAGATAATAATACATAGATAGATGATAGATAGATAGGATTAAAAATGATTAGATAGATAGGAAAGTAGATAGATAATAGTTAGATAAAGTATGAAAATAGATAATAGATAGATAATAGATAGATATGAGATAGTAGATAGATAGTTTGATAGAATAGAAGAGATAGAAGTTAGAAATGATAGATATAGATAGATAATATGAGAAGAAGATAGATAATAGATAGATATGAGAAATAGATATGGATAGATAGATAGATAGGATAGATAGATTGTAGATAGATAGTAGAAGAATGAGATAGATAGAAGGGTAGATAGAGTAGATATGAGATAGAAAGGATAGATAGATAATATAGATAATTAGATGATAAAAGAGATAGATAGATAATATAGAAGATAATAGATAGATGATAGAAATAGATGATATAGAAGATGGCGATAGATATGAGATGATAGATTGAATATTAGATAGATTGAGATAGATAGATATTATAGATAGATAGTTTGTAGAAAGAAGGGGCTATGAGAAGTAGATAGATAATAGATAGTAGATAGATAAATAAATAGAATAGATTGAAGATAAATAGTAGATAGATAGATAGATAATGAAATTTATGAGAGAAGTAGATAGATAGAAGTAGATTTGAAAAAAGATAGATAGATAATAGACAGTAGATAGAAAGTATGACATTTGATATGAGAAGGGAAAATATGAGATAGAGATATGAGAAATAGTATGAGAAGATAGATAATAGATTGAATAGAAGATTATAAGGGTAGTATGAGATGATAGATAGATGAAGATTAAAAAAAATTTGAAATTATAGGGAAAATATTAGATAAATTGAGAAGATTTAAAAAATAGATAGATAATAGAAGATAGATAATAATAGAAAATTTTGATAGAATTGAGAAGATAGATATGAGATAGATATGAGATAGATAGATAGATAGAAAAGATTGAGATAGATGATAGGGATGATGAATAGTAAAGGTAGATAATAGAAATAGATAGATAATAGGGATAGATATGAGAAATTAATAGATAGATGATAGTGGGTAGATAGTTTTGATAGATAATAAGATAGATAGAAGAGAAGAAGATAGATAGTAGGGGAAGTAGAAATAAAATAGTATAGAGATAGTAGTTAGAAGATAGTTAAAAATAATAGAAGAAATAGGAAAAATGGGGGAAAAGATTTAAAAAGATAATAAATAGATAGAAATATATTTAAAAGATAGATATGAAGAGATTGGGCAAAAAAAGAATAGATAGAAGTAGATGATAATATGGATAGATTGAATAGTAGATAGATAGAAGAGATAGTTTGATAGATAGAGATAGATAGAATGGGGAAAAAGAGATAGATAGATAGATAGATAAATTTGATAGATAGAATGAGATAGAATGAGATACATAATTAGATAGATTGAGATAGATAGATTGGAAAGATATGAGATAGATAGGGTTGATAGGTTTTTTAAAAGATAGAAGAAGATAATAGAAGATATAATAGATAGATAGATATGAGATAGATAGATAGATAGAAATTTGATAGCTATAATAGATAATAGGAGAAGATAGATAGTATAGATAGTATAGAAGAAGGAAGTAGAGATGATAGTAGTAGAAATAGATAGAAGGGTTGATAAAGGAAAATAGATAGTATAGATTAATTGAGATAGAGTTGAGTAGATAGAAATATATGATGATAATAAAATGATAATAGATAAGATAGTGATAATAATATGAGATAGATAGTATGAAAAATATAGATGATTTTTCTTTTTTAAATATATTGCCCCACACCCATTACCCCATATGCATACTTTTACAACATACACATACATGTTCACGTTCACTATATACAGGCATGCACACTCCCTCACATACTCTACTGACTTGAAACAAACCCAATCCCGTCACCAGCTTCCTATGGATACTAAACGCAAACACTTGAGCATGCTGTAAGCTTGTTAAAACTGACTCGTACGTGTGGTCACCTCTGTAGGTAGTGTGTATGGCGATCATACATATAGAACACACTTCAAAGTGACTGAATTTTTTTAACACTTGCACAGATGACAAAAAAAAAAAATTAAAATTAATTAGTTTTAAAGCACACACTTACAGTTTTGTCTTTAGTTCTACATAATATTCAGGGATATATAACATTATAATAAATAATTTTATATATATTTATATAATATAAAATTATTTTATAATTTATTATATTATAAATTTTTTAATAAATTTCCCCTAAAAAAAATTTAAAAAAAATTTTTAAAATTTTTTAAAATTTTTAAAATAAAAAAATTAATTTTCAAAAAAACCCCCTTTAAAAAATTTACCACAAAATTGGGGTTACCCTGCAAAAATTTTTTTAAAATTTTAAAAATTGTTACCCCCCCTTTTATTGGGAAAAAATTTTAAAGGGACCTCCCAAAAAAGATTGCTCTTTTTGGCAAAAATTTTCCAATTTTTTTGTTTTTTTTTTTTTTTTATTATTATATTTTTATTTTTTTTTTGTTTTATTATTATTATTATATAAATTATTTTTTTTTATTATTATCATTTTTATCTTTTATTTTTTTATTATTTATTATTTTTTTTCATTTTTTTATTATTATTTTAAATTTTTTTTTTGAGGCCCTTGATTCCAGGGGGCCCGTACATTAGGGGGGCAATAATAAAAATAAAGTCAAAAATTACAAAAGACAAAATTTTGCTAAACAATGGTACAAGGGAGGGGAACCCCGCCCGCGAAGGCTTTTTGGGGGTTTCCCCCCACGGGGTTTTTCGGCGGTTTTTCAGCCGTTTGCGGTTTTTTAGCCCCCTGAAAAAACCCCGAAAAAAGAGCAGAAGGGGTCTAGGAAAACCGTGCCAGTCCCCACTGTCCCCTGCAAAAGGGTTTTTTCCCCCCGCGTTTTTTGCCGCGTCCGGCAACAAAACATTGAAAGCACAATCTTCCGTCTGGTTTTGGACGGGGAAAATGTGAGTCAATGAGGGGGGAGGGTCATCGCGGAAAAAGCCCCCCCCCCCCCCCCCGCGGCCGTGAGGGAGGGCGCAAAACAGGTACCCCAACCCTTACCTTGGGTCGGCCCCCCCTCTATTCATATCCCACTTCCTAAATTTTACCCCATTAGGCACTTGCCCAGGGGTGCCTAGTGGCAAATACAGACCTGGCCAGAAAGATGGCCGGGTTGAGAGAACCATTTTGTTGTTTCTGTTCAGTCATAAATTGTTAGATGTAATCTGTGTACCAGTTCCTGAACCCACTAGTTTTTCGGACTCTAATACATTTATCTATCAGATTATCTGGCCTTCAGGTTGGCAATGTGTCACTTTCAAGTCTCAGGATCTTTTCCACTGACACTACAGATCAAATATACATTTTGGAAAATGTCGTATAATCACACATAAATACCCTGAAAAATGGCATGTTGGACATCGGGCCCCAAAGGGATTTTCTCACCCCTACCAATGTAATGGGACATGAAATCTTTGCAGATGGCCATCCCTTCCCCTTATCCCCTATACATGCTTGCCGCTGCGTGTTTTCATTTACCATTTTAACTCAAACTACATCAAATTTCAGCACTAACCCACAGCGAGAAAAAAAAAATGTAAATTGCAAAACTGCAGGCGTCTGAACGGAGTCTCCCCCTGGTCTAGTAAAAGACTGTTATGCAGACAGGAAAGAAAATAAATCATAAAATTAATACCTTAGCTATATAATGCCTATATATACTCCATGTTTCAGTTGTCCCATGCCTCGAAGTCCATAATATTTTCCTCATTGCAGTATGGCTGTCATAAAGGTCTTACAGGCATGAAACATGGCATACAGAAGAAAAATCCCTGGGCATGTCACACAAATTGTGTTTTTTGCTTTTTTTAAGGGGGAAAAAAAAGGGAAAATGGTCTCCCCCTTTAGAGACAGGCTATGTTTAGGACTGGAAACAGGGAAAGGGCTGATTTGAAAAGATCTCCACAAGGCCAAACAGAAGGTGCACACTGTTATATCTCCACTCCAGCATAGGATGCCTTTTTTAAGGTAAATGTATTTTACAAACAGAGTAAAAGCTCACACGAGTAATCTCATCGTCCGCTAACGCGTTTCTGGCTCAACACCTAGCTGCGATCAAGGGCTCTGTTGAGCTAGAAACGCGTCAGTGGACGCCTTATTTGCTTATTTATCCTTATTTATAAGGGCATCAGTCTTGAGAATGAAGCAGCTGACCCTCGCTGCTTTCCCGCCTTAGCTGATTTTTCACTGTCGAGCGGTACTCCTATCGACCCGGCTGCAGAAACTATGGTACTATCCTGCTTAGAGGACCAAAGGTCCCACCCGGGACCTGTGCTGTGCGGGTCTTGCTGAAAAGAAGAAAAGGATAGATAGATAGAAGAAAATAGAAAATTAGATAGTTTGATAGATAGATAGATAGATGATAGATAGTAAAATAGATAGATGAAGGTATGAGATAGATAGATGGGATGTTAGATTTGAGATAGTAGATAGATTGATATGGATAGTTTGATATGGTAGATAGTTTGATATGGATAGTTATTTTATGAGATAAATAGATAGTATGGATAGATGGGTTTTATGAGAAAAATAGTTAGATATGAGTTAGATAGATATTGGGGAAAATAGTTTAGATATGAGATAGATTTTATGGGGATAGATAGATATGGGATGGGATAGTTTGATAGATAGATAGTTTTGATGTTTAGAAAATTAGATATAGAAAATAGATAGTTTGATAAAGATAGATGGGATAGGGGATAGATGTTTATGAGAAAAGATATATATGAAGATAGTTTGATATGGGATGTAGATTTTTTAGATAAAATAGATAGCTGCAATATTATGGGAAAAAAAAAAGCAGAAAAAAAAAAATTTTTCCAATTTTTTTTTAGTAAAATTTTTAAAATTAAAAAATTTTGAAAAAACATCATCAATGGGTCATTTAATGTGAAATTGTTATAAGATTCGATTAATTTTAAAACAAATTTTATAGCAGATTTTTTATATTTTGGTGACATTTTTTAATTTTATGCAAATTTTTATAGGAACAATTTTTCTTTAAAATTTAAACAAATTTTATACATTTTTGAAAATTTTAGTTTTTAAAGCTTTATTATTGCATTGATGGAAGGGTTTGGGGAAAATTGGAAAATTTTTTTTTTCCCCAAAAGGCCCCGTTTAACGGGGTTATTTTTCCGCGGATTGGCGCCCTACTCCCGGGGCCCCCGGGTTTTCGTTCAGTACGGCGGGCCAAAACCGTCCCTGTCATTACGGAATCCATTTTCTCTCATAGAGAACAGTGGTTCCGTCGCTCCTCCCGGGTCGGCGAAAACCGAGCGGGGGGGAGAAAGGACATGAAAATTATTTACGGGCGGATGCGCCCGGGAAAAAATGCATTGTTATGGGGGGGGCCCCGGGGGCCGGGCGGGCCCCCGCCGCGCTCTGGGGCCCCCCCCCCGTTCCCCCCCCTTATTACGGGGATTTTTTGAGCGCAATCCGGGGTCACAAAAACCGTCGGGAATAAGCCTTTTAACAGGCCTAGGGAGCAAAATTACCAGCTTCCCATTTCCACCCCCACCCCCCCCCCCCCCCCCCCCCCCCCCCCCCCCCCCCCCCCCCCCCCCCCCCCCCCCCCCCCCCCCCGGCCCCCCCCCCCCCCCCCCCCCCCACCCCCCCCCCCCCCCCCCCCCCCCCCCCCCCCCCCCCCCCGAGCCAAATTTAGATTGGTTTTCCCTTTCCGAGCAGTAATGCGCCTAGTTTTTTTCCCAAAACCCCCCTTCTACCTGCATCGAAATTTCCCAATTTTGGAAGACCCCCCCCCCAGAAAGCCCCTTTAAAGTTAGGGGCATTAACCCTTTTAAAATTGACTTACATTTTACATTTTTACACCTAAAAATTTTTGAAAATTTTTCATTCTTGCAAACCCCCCCCGGGTTTTTTTTTGGGGGCAGGGAAAATTTAACATGTGGGAAATTTTAAGGGGGAGGGCTTGAAAACCCCAAACCGGGTGAAGAAAAATCCCCCCCACGTGCCCAAAAAAAAACTAAAAAACCCGGGGTAAAATCCCCCGGTTTTTTTGTCTTTGCTGAGGGATAGCGAAAGTCACTTAAATTGTTATTCCTTTTTAGTAAAATGCAATTTTTCTTTTTGCTAGCTGGTTCCCCCCAAAAAATCCCTCCAAAAGGGGAAAGTTTGTGTTTTTTTCTTTTACAAAATGTCATTTTGTTTCCATCAGTAATTTGGGGCTATTTTACAAAATTTTTAGGAAGAGCTTTTTATAAAGGTCAGTGATTTGGCTGCTGCTTCCGGGACTAGTTTTTTGGAGTTTAAACTCTTTAAATTGTAGCAAGGAAATACTGAGCTTTCGCTTCTCAAAAATTCAGTGAATCAGGGGAAGGTTTAAAAGGGGGATTTGTTACAAACCCATAGAGGGGGCCCGTGGGCTTCCCCGCTCCTTTCCCAAAAAATCCCCTTGTGATATGCAGATGCTTAGTAGTGGGCCCCAAAAGGAAAACAAAAAAACTACACACTTAACTTGGGGCTTTTCCTTTAAAGGGGAGATGTTCCCCCTTTTTCGCCTCATTGCCCCCCACCCCAGTCAAAACCCCGTATCCTTGGCCCCTTTCCCCTGATGGGGGGGCAAAAACCCAAACGGTCGTATGTAGTTTGGGGGATATTGGTTGACTAATTTTTTCCGTTTTGCTTCTCAAAGATTTTTAAATGAATCAGAAGTAAATTGAGGGTTTGTTTCAACCAAAAATTTTTGAAGGCGCAGGTGAGCTTCCCCAAACTCCATTTTCCCCTAAAAGCCTTGTGATATGAGATGCTTAGTAAAGGGTTAAAAAGGGAAAACAAAACCCCTTTCACCCCCTTAACTGGTACTTCATAAAGGGGAAAATGTTTCCCTTTTTCTCAGCCCCTCATTTCCTTTCCCAAACCCGTCAAACCAGTATCCTTTGCTCTACAATGATGAGGGGCAAAACCCCCCAAAAAGGTCGTTTGTTGATGAGCGTTATTGGGTTTTACTAATTTTCCTTTTTTTCTTTCAAAGATTCATGAAACAGAAGTTAAAATTTAGGGGTTTGTTTTAAAACCCCTAGAGGTTGCATTTAGTTCCCGTCCTTTTTCCCTAATGCCCTTTTGATATGCAGTTTCTTAGTAAGGGCTAAAAGGCAATCAAAAAACTACACAACCTTAATGGGGCTTCCATAAGGAGGGGGATGTTTTCCCCCCTCTCTGAGACAAAAAATGGACATTTTTTTAGCATTTTATATGTATAATTTTACTGTCCCAGCACGGGGGCCCCTTTTCCCCATGCCTCGTACATCTCAGATCTCTTATGTCTTAAATGGGTGTTTCCACCTTGCACTTTTAAGGCATAATGCTAGGATATGCCATTAAAGTCTAATAGGTGCAGGCCCCCCAAAAAGGTAAAAGCTCAAAATTTGGGAGTGGTCACACTTGCCCCCTTTGTTCTTTGGGAAGGGTTTTGAGTTCGCCCGAACCCTCGCCCCAAAAGGGTTTAAGAAAAATTTTTTTGTGCTATCCATTTTTTTTTGTAAATTCGGGGGGCCCTGGTCCAAGGGGTTGGTTTCAAGTCCCCGACTTTTAAAAGGGATTTTTCCTTGCACTATGCCCTCAAAAAAAATATAGTGGAAACACCCCTTTAAGATGTGAGAGCGACACCACTAGTCAGTAGCCTCTACATTTCTTGTGCTAAACGTGCAGGGACCTGTAGCTGGGAAATCCTATGAACAATGGTTTGTACCAACTTAGGCAAATTTTTTCTGTTAGGACAGGTTCACATCTCTGTTCAGAGCCACCATCGCAGAGGTCTATCAAACAAGACATGGAAACCATTTGGCATATATTGCTTTTAACTCATATAGGGAGGAATGGATGCCTCCATTTTGGTTTCTTGCACCCCGCCCACCTCCACAGGTTGCTGGATCAGTGCATTCTGCTTATGGAGCTGGTGGCTTTTTCTCTCTGTATTATGGAGGTCTGAGGACCCAAATGAGAAGTCTGAATTGGACTCAAACAAGAGGTAAAAATAGAGTAGGACCACCCGCTTTGAGATCCCGTTGATAGTCGGGGGTGGCTTAAACATTTTTTGATCAAAACATGTGAACTAAGAATCTCAAAGTTTTTTTTACCATCGCAGAGGTGGCACCAGATCTGTTTTACGACGGATACCAATGACTCAACTGGGGTCTGTCGTGTTTCTGTTAAAGGGGTTGTCTCACTACATTGATTCATCTTATCTCAGTTCTGTTTTCTTGGTTTCATGTTGAATTCAGGGACGTGTTTACTGGCTTTCACTAGGCTGCATTAGAAGCCAGGTCTGTAGCTATAGCAACCAGTGCTGGCAGCCTATCACGGTAGATCAAACAGGTCTGTAGCTATAGTGACCTGAAGAGCTGATGCAGCCCATACAAGAGGGGATATCTAGGAATAGGTAGGACATTATTAATGGACACATATTACAAAGTGACTTGTTTTTGCAAGATCTTTAACATAAAAAGCAGCAATCCTTGTAGTGAGACAACCCCTTTAAGGTTATTTTAAGGGTTGCTGTGCAATTTTTTCCATTCTTGACCAAATCTGTGAAGCAGGATTCAAAAAGAACCACCAATGCAGATGAGTCCTGCTGCAGAAGAAACATTACATTGCAAATCAGTAACAAATTATTATTATTATTATTATTATTATTATTATTTATTTTAAAGCACCATTAATCCCAGGGCGCTGTACATCCACAGGGGAAACACACATAAGATAGGTGTAAACAAAGTACAATGGCAACACTAAATGATTAAAAAACGGGTAAAAAAGGGGTTTGAAGCCAATGGTGAAGGCTTAAAATTACAAGGAGGGGGGAAAAGAGACGGGGTGGGGGGGTAGACATGTTTGTGGGGGTGTAGGGGCGCAGGGTTATTGTAGGTTATGGCTCTGAAGGAGGGTTTAGGTTGCTTAGAAGCTGGCAATAGGGGAGGAGAGTTGATATTTGGGGGCATGATTTCCCAGAGTGGGGGAGAAGCAGGGGAGAAGTTTTGGGAGACAGTTGTGTGAGAGTGAAAGGGGAGGTGGAAGAAGGCCCCTGTGAGGAGCGGAGAAAAAATGTTGGAGGCAGGGGGAGTTTAGAAAAACCTTGAAAAAAAGGTAAGTTTAGTAACTTGACTCACTGCATTCGCTGGACAATGAGTAGCTAGTGGACCGGGAGAGGCAGAAGAGAAGCAAGGGGAGTGGTGGTCAGGCAGACAGCAGAGTTGCCGATGGATTGAAGGGGGGCAAGAATGCTGGCTGGGAGGCAGCAGAGAAGGGGTTGCATAGTCAGAGAAGATGCGAGGGCGTGGACCGATTTTTGTGTATGATTTAAAGAATGAGCAGTTTCCCGAAAATTTTCAGGTAGAGGTGGGAACCCTCATTGCAGCAAATCTGTGCTCTATTTAGTACATTCTTATGCCCCAATGAGGTGTACACAAAAGGAAACCCTTAGTTTTTACGGGTGAATGTAGTAGTAAAAAAAAAAAGAAATTGTAGCATTCAAAAATGAAGAAAATGGGTGCCAGCTGATCAGTCACACCAAGACTACATAATAAGAATAGAAGAAGTCAGAGCACTCCTCCAGATAAAGTGGAAAAACTTCTGTGCTTTATTGACCCATAACTGCCCAATGGGCCACATGTATGAAAATTGTCTAAGACTAAAATTCACTTTTTTGCCCATAGCAACCAATCAGAGTGACCCTTTTATTTCATATAGTGCTTGGGAAAAAAAAGAGTGGGCCTGATTGGGGTATGGGGTTGATTGGTTGCTATGGGCAAAAAAGTGGGTTTTTTGATGACAGTTTTCATACATGTGGCCCCAAAGTTTAGCTTAGTTGTGAGCTTTTTCCACAATAAACCCAGTACATATGAACATACACACAAGTCAGATAGTAAAGTTTTTTTTTTTTATATTTCTATACATTTAATAATTGACTGTTAAATGATAATATACATTGGGTTTATAACCCCTCCTTTTTTTCATATGTCACATTGCTTGAAAATTTGGTATAGCAGAGCAGGAATGTTGTATAGTTATGGGACAGGAATTGTATTCACTTTTACTAGAGAAGAGCTGCGACTGTGTAAGAGCCCCTGCGACCCACTGCCCGGGCTGGGAGGCGCGCCCTGCCCCCGCTCCCGCGGGCCCCGTCCCGCACGCGGGTTCGGGGGCCGCCCTTTTTCGCGCCCCCGCCACGCCACTTACCCCGCCATGCCCTGCTCTGTCGGCTCTCAGCTCCCAGCGTGTAGCCCCCCTAGGGGGTGCCCCCGGCCCGGGTTCTGAATTTTAAAGGGGGGAGTGCACCGGTAATTTGGGTTTTTGCCCGGGGACTTCCTATTTAAGTCCCCGGCCCCCTTCCTGCCGGCCCCCTTTCCGGACCTTGGTGTATATTCCATGGTGAAGTGTTTTCCCGAGGTTCCTTCTTGCCTTCCCCTGACCCACTCCTTGTTACTTTACCCCTTACGAACCTTGCCGCCTGCCCCGACCTCCGCTTGTCACCGTCACGAACCAAGCCCCTTTTTTTCCGACCTCCCCTGTCCACCCACCACGAGCTGCCTGTGTTTTTGTACCTTGCACCCCCCCGGCCCCCACTGCGGCAAGCCCCGCCAGTGGTAGTGACCGGTGGGCTCCCGCCGCGCAAGACCATCCCCCTTTTCGGCGGGTCTGGGAAACGGGACCCACTTAGACCCCCTCCCTGGGTGGCTTACGCCATTCGGGGCCCG